>PVKM010025459.1:0-19926 GCA_004027735.1 Carollia perspicillata | reverse complement strand
AACTAAGTCCAGCCTCCATCAGTGACCACAGCCCATCACTAGGCACTTGGTCAGCAGAAGCTGAGTGTTTGGTTAACAGCAACTTTCATAAAATGCATTGACATTGATCATCTATCCCTGCACCAGAAACCTGCGATTAGGCTCTGGGCCAAGGGACAGGCACCATCTGTCCGAAGCTAACTCACTTTAGGGCCCTGAACTAGAGAAACGGGACAAGAAACCAGCTGTGGTATGCCTGCACTAACCTTCTCAGCCTTCAACTCTCACCTCATTCCTGGGCAGAGTAGCTGGCCCACTACCTTCTGTTCTCTATGAACCTGAAGAAAACACCCGCTGCCAGAAAACATCAAAACCCATAACTGATAACAGCACAGTCATCCCCACTCACCTGAATCCTCAACCCAGCTGTACTTGAAGAAGAGTCAGCATGGGTAAATGGCTGTTGTTTGGGAATTTCTGGGTGTGGGGAGCAAAGCAGACATTCTCAGAGCCTTACATTTTCTCATTGTCTTACCCCCACCTGCTCTCTTCTCTTGGGAATGCTGGAGAGGGCACCAGGGAGGCACATACCTGTTCACCCTCCCACTTCTCCAGCCTTGGGAAATCCTCTCCTCTTGCATATTCTCTCTGCCAATCACATTTCATTTGGAAGCAGTACTTAATTAACAGTTTACTTTCCTGTGGAAGGGCTAGCATTCATAGGTATTGTAGATCATGCATGTTTTACAACATTTTCCAATCAATGATACAGTGAAATGAAAAAAGGAAGTTGGAATACAATTCTAAATTACATGGAGATTCCCTAGTGCCCTGTGTAGAAACAAATTTATATCCAAAGGTAAACCTATTGACAGAGATATTATATGCTTTCAGTATATTTATTTTTTTAATTATTATTTTATATAAGGTGATAATTTCTTTTTAGATTTTTGTCTCTAATCTTCTATCTGCCCTTAATTTTAGGCCAAGTTTTCTGGACCACACTACTGAGATAGAACTAAAACAAGAATAGTAAAACCATCATTTTTTCCCTTTGGCTTTCTTGAAAGATTTATGGAAACCGTTAGTTTGGAAGTTTTCTTAACTTTTCCTGATACAAGACTTGAGGTATCTTGATAATAAATATATTTTGTAAATACTATGGCCTCATTGTTATAAGAAAGATCCCTTTTATTTTCCTGACTTGAGAAGAATTTCCTAATTGGCAAAGGGCACTACTGTTGCATATGCTGGCAAGAGTTAGGACATGTCTCCTAGCAAAGGAACCTGGATAACAATATAGTGACTACATGAAAAGATATTTTGGCTGGGTCACATCATGGACACTCCCAAATAACCAAATGACATAATTTTGATAAATTACATAGTTCAGTTTTTACTACCCTGTGGGAAAAAAAAACATTTTATTTTCTTCATGCTAAAAAGAGACTACAGTCTTTCACTCAGATCATTGGGAAAACAATTATTCTTTCAATTATGAAAACTTTGGGAAGAAACCAAAGAAAAAATTGTTTCATTAAACTCAAATTTTGTCAGTGAGTTATTTTAAACTGAGTAATGTCTTTTTGAAATTTCCAAATTAGAGGGCACATACTTCGAAGAAAGAACAGATGAAGTAATGATATTAGGAATTTCCCTGTGTTAACAGGAGAGACCTGGTTCTTCTTGCCAATGCTTGTAAAGAATTACAGATCAGCAAATCTATTAGCATGCAATCAGGGTTTATTAGTGATCCATTTCCATGAAAGAGAATGGGCCTAGCTAAGGTAGGGGTGGGAGTGCAATGCATAGGTCCAGGAGGCAAATGTAAGGGCTGCCTAAGGCTAAGGTGGCAAGCGCCTGGATGGCCTGAGGCCCAGTGGCCAGAGAGTCAAGAGAGCAAGTCTTTTGTTCTGAGGACTTACATAGTTGGTGGGATGAGGTGAAGAATTTACATATTGATTGACAGGCAAAGGTGGTGCCAGCTTTCCTGGGGTGGGAGGGAGGATGTGACTACCCAAACTTAGATATGTGTTGGGGGTTGTTAGCCCAAATCCTTATTTTGCTCCAGACTCCATTTGTTCATCTTGTTGGAAAACAGGTATGTGACAGGAAGCAATTAATTAAAGTTGAGGCGTTTACCCAAAGTTTTTTATGGGCTCTTTGTTTAAGCATTAGAGACTCCCTCATAAAACAGGTAGTGACTAGAGGTAGGCAATTAATCAAACTGGTTTCATAGGCTTCTTCCTTTGAGCACTATGGACCCTCTCCCACCTTTCATACTTTGGGATGAAAGCACAGCTTCAAAGCTTTCCTTCCCAGATAGTGGAAAGAGTACATGGAACTTCAAGGACTGCCTTCCTCCCGTGTTAGCATGGTGTTTCTTGTGATGTTGTAACAATGCCTGGCAATATTATCAAACTAGGAGCAAGACTGCTGAGTTAGTGGGTGAGACATGTCTCCCTTTCTCCTCCCTGCCTTGATTTACTATTCATCCAACCCAAGTGCTAAAAGGCATATCCTAGCAACCAAGATGCTAGTTGCTGGCCAGTTATAGCAGCACAGTCTCAGAGTTCTTCCTATGCTATCTATGCTATCTCCTGCCTCACCTGGAATTAGAAAATTTTAAATGCTACAAACAATTCGTGAACATTGCAATAGAAAATAAAGAATAAACAGGTTTCCTGTTGTGGGACAACATATTTTCATTTTTGATTAAGAAATTTATACACATATATGTATATTTTGAAGGTATACAAATAGAGGAGCTCCAAAAGCAGTCTACATCTCTCCTTCTCATTAGAAAGTTCACATGAGAGCCTAATAAAACTGGTGTATCTTTTCTCCAAACACCTGTGGTACACATTTACTCTCTTTGCAACTTATACCCTATACTAGGCTGTTATTCTCTCATGGTTTTGTATGTGTGAGCCTAATTTTCACAACAAATTATAAACTATTTAAGGTGAGAGAAGGTAACTTTGATACTTCTCACAGTGCTTAATATACCTACTATATAAGCCTTATATTAAATATATTCATTAATTCATTCTTCCTTCTGGAAAAAAATCTTTTTTAATAAACTCCATATCCAAAGTGTTACAAGTGTGATGTTAAAATAAATACGTGCCAAGAAACTACATCTTCAGTCTGAAACACCCTAGGGATAAAATAGTTTTCAATAATCACTGCCAAATAACAAGTGCAAAGAAGTAAATACCTTCTCACTCACTGAGGACTTTAGCATCTGGTTTAATGTCCCCCTTTAACCCCTGACTTGTAATAACTTGGCAGACGCCAGTGTCTACATGAATGATCCACCCAAAGCTTAGCAACTGTTTATTAACCTCTTTTTCACTGTATTTGCCCCACGTTAGTAAACTAATTTCATGGCCAGATACTAAAACTCACCACCCCACATATTATTCATTCTTGAAACATTACATTAAGTCTTCTAATTCTCTGATCTTGACCTCCAGCTATTTTAATTCAACACATTTATTTTCCAAATAAACTTTTTCTTTGCTCCTTTGTTTTCTTCCAGTCCTCCCTCCTCTCTTCACCTCCTTTCATATGCACCTTCAAGTACATCCAGCATATCTTCATCCTCTGTTTTGCCAATATTATCACTATCTCGGCCTATTCTCTTTTTCTGTCACATTTTTCTAAAAGAAATAAATTTGAACCAATGCAAAGTCCACCTGCTTCGGAATTGCTGAATGTTGCTGGTGAAAATCATGTAGAATTTTATTATATGTAATATATTATTTTGCCTTCCCAGAATGGCATCTTTCTTCTTCTGAGAAATTCCTTTAAATGGGAGACAGTACCTTCTGACAGATACCACATCACTGTCCATTGCAGATGGTCCAGGGTGGGCACATGGGCCAAGCCCGAGCAATCCTACTTCCCTACTCACCAGCAACCCTTGATCAAAATATTATAAAAGCCAGATTAAACACAGTGTGTGTGGAGATATTTGTGTACTGGAATTGGGGAAGAAGAAGAAAAACAAGAAAGAGGTAGGGGAAGAGGAAGAAGGAAAATCAGAGTAAGGAGCTTATAAACATAACATTCACAGTATCCTCTGGGAGTCAGGACCTCAACTTAAGTGTGTCTGGTGCTGAGCCAGAGTTTTAACCACTATCAAACAGACAGCCATTTCAAGCATTCACAGCTCTCCCCACCAACCCCCGCCCCTCTCACTCAAAAGATGACCTTGCTTCCCACTTTAAAGTGAAAATACATCATTAGAGTGGAAATCCCTCAAGTTCCTCCCTCAGTGAGTGAGAGGGTGTTTACTTCTTTGCACTTGTTATTTGGAAAGGGTGTTTCAGACTGAAGATGTAGTTTCTTGGCACATGTTTATCTTAACATAACACTTACAACACTTTGGATATGAAGTTTATTAAAAAGGATTTTTCCAGAAGAAAGAATGTGTCAATGAAAGAATACAGCAACACAGCTTTCCACATCAGCACCCCTCCCTTTTCTCTTTCCTGATAGGAAGGAGAGGAACTCCCTTCCCCCCCGAAAGGCTTCTCCCCATGCTCTGGTTCCAGCCCTGCCAGTCAGCATGTCCTGTTTCTTTGGTTATTCTCCTTCTCTACAACCCCATTACTGCCTCTTCTCCATTGGCATGATATTAGTCTCAAGCCTTGCAGTTCTTAAAAATAAGAGAAAAATACCTCCATCGTCTCCCACTGTATTCTTCCTCACATTGTAGTCAGAAGTTTTTTCTTTCTTTGACCTCAGATGCATGAAAATGGATTAATCATTATTTATGGTTCATAATAGGTGGTCATCACTCCAAGCTTGGTCTTTATTTTTTTGGTTAATTCCTTAATTTTAACTCAAATATGGTGCTATGAAAACACTATCCCAAGCAAATGCCAGGTTCTTCATATAAGCATCCAGGCCCTCCCATCCATCTCCCTACCTTCAAGTTGCCATCCTCCTGAATGCTATGTCAGTTATTCACTAGCTTTCCTTTTAATAGTTTTAAAGTAATTTTTTAAATAGTTAAAATTGGAATAAAGAGATGGCGACGGAGTAGGAGGGAGAGGACTTCACTTCCCCCTACACACAGGAGGAAAAACTGGCTAATCCATGGAGGAACAGAGCAGACAGACAACAGTACTGCCGCGTATTTAAAAATTAGAGTCCCCAAAACTGTAGCGGACACTGAAAAACCAGAAACCAGATGGTAAGAAGGATATATCAGGACAGTAAGGTCCTGGGGCCCAGAGTGGGGACTGGGGTGTGTTTGTAGCCCCAGGCCTGGTGCCCAGAGCTGGCGCTGGGTCTACCACAGACTGCTTAAAAGCGGAGGGCCTGCCGAAATCCTTGGGAGAGAGCTGGGTCACCTGCTCCCTCCCTCCCCAACAGACCAGGGTTTGAGCAACACCAGCAGAATTCTGGTCCTGGAGAGGGGAATAAGGAGGGAGAGGCAAGACGCACAGGGCTGTGATTATTCACGGAGTCTGTGGGCGCCAGCTCGGGAGAGCTGAGAGTCAGGCTGTGACATGCACTGACCCCGATAGTCACCGGGCTGGCTGGAGAATTGGGCTACACGGGGCGCCAGGCTTCAGTAGGAGGAATTTATCAAACAGAGGGGCTGGGGAATCTGTTGTGACAGCCCCAAAGCTGACTCCCAGCCCAGCTGGGCAGAGACCCCAGGGTCAAAGGAAAAGCACAGCGACTCCATCCCGGTAGCACTGGGACAGGAAGGGTCTCTGCTTTTGGGTTTGGGCCCAAACTCACTGGACGGAGGCAGCCTAGCCTAGTGGGCTCACCTACATCTCAGCATCTAGCAATAACCACCGGGGAAAAGACCTCTGAAGAAAACCAGGACTCCCACATCAAAGATATTGGGGAAAGGAGTCAGACTAGCTCCTGGGACAGTGCTTGCAAGAGAGGCTGAGTAAACATCAGGAAGGGAAAAAACGCCACACCAATCACTCCCCAGCCTTCTGCTGCCAGCAAGACCAGAAAAACCAGTTTGGCCAGGTTGAAACCAACAAGAGGTGTTTTTTTTTTTTTAATGCTGTTTTTTAAGTAATCTTTTTGTTATTATTATTTTTAAAATTTTCATTATTGTTTTACTCTCAAATTGCTTTTTCCTCTCTTCCCTTCTTTCTTGATTTAGTACTGCACACTTTCTTTTGAATTTTATTTCTCCTTTCTTACTTCTCTTGCTATATATATATTTTTAATACCCAAAAGCAAGAGAAAAACTTGGAACTGTGAAAGGACATGAAGTGGTCTCAAACAGGGGGCAACCCAACAGCTGGGATAGTGAGACAAGTTTCACTCAACTATTGCAAGGAAACTGCAAGTTGCTGCATATTTGGATTATTATTATTTTCTCCTTTTTTCATTATTCCTACATCTTTTATCTCAATAGTATTTTTGTATTCCCCTTCTTTCTGTGTAGTCTTCTTTGCTTGGCAGGGTATAATTGTATCATTTGACAGGTTTCGTTCGTTCTCTCTTCTACATTGAATTGCTAATTTACTGTCCTTCACGTGAATTGTGTTCCATCAGCACACTACTCAAAGTCCTATACCCCCTGTTCAGGTTATTCAGATCACATACATTCTGGCATATGAGTGTTGCTCTAATATTATTGTAAATAACTGCTGTTCCACACAAGTATAAATATATAAAAGCACCCTCCCCGGATACAAGCCCACATCACAGTCTCCTGAACTCTATTATTAGGGAGGTTAACACTATCTCTCACACGCTACACCTATGTACTACCCTTTACTCTCACCTTACCCCAGAATCTGACCTCCCACAACTTCACTGCTTTCTAGATTGAACTCACAACCCTTCCCTTCCCAACAAGAGCCTTATCTTCTTCCCATCCTTTCTTAAAAGTCACCAGTTGGGTTGAAGATCACGGGTAACACTACACATAGCCAAAAGATCTCCTATCTCTTACACTGTCTGCTACTGTAAATATCAGAATACTCCCATGCTGTCTTAAACCATTTTGCCTCCCCCTCCAACTGAGCACAAAAAAAGAGTAGGTGGATGCCACGTCCATGGCCAACCTCCCTTCATGACAAGGTCAGATAGGAAGGTGTAAGTCTTCAAGGAAGCAGTTTCCAGCCTGGTGGACGTGGCATGAAGTGCCCCACACTATTTTTGATCATTGTTTTAACTCTCAGAATCATAACCTTTTCTGTTCTGATAATTCTTAATTTCATAACAGTGATTCTAGTATTGCAAGCAGATCCTTTGTTTGGCCACCAGAATTTGGAATTAGGCTCCTCTGAGACCACGCGTGAATAAGGGATCGTGCTCTTGAACCTCCCTCTGGTATATGGCCATTTCTATGTTCTGTATCCCTAGGAACAGTTTTTGTTTGTTGTTCTGAGTAATGCCGAGTTCCCCTTTGCCCACTAGTGCTTATCCAGAATGTTTCAATGACTAATAAATCTAAGTAAGAAACTTCCCCCAACAGTTCTAATCAAAAACATCATAGATTAATTACAACAAGCAAAATTATTTGACATACCCTCTACTCCTGTACCATATCCTTAGACAATTAATCACAGAGTACAAAAGATGTTGTTCGGAGTGGACTAACCATGTGAAAAAAGAACTTGCTATACTCATGAAGAAAAATTGTATCATTATTACAAGGAGGGTTAACTCAGAGTGTGGTCATTGTTAAACCTTACTTATATAATTAAGTTGTTTATCACCTCTAAGGCCAATACGTTCTTTTCCACGATAATATTTGTAGTTTCAAAAGGGTTGTTAGATTAATAAAATTTATATCTGGGTTGTGGATTTTCCGTTTCTATGTTCAGCTATAACCACCAAGTCAGAAGCTTTACCAATTTAGAAAATATAAAAGCTTGCTTACGAAATTAATAAACGTCTTCAGACCTTCACCTGCCTTGAGCTGTGTAGTTGCCTGATTTCTGTGCCGACTCCTGCCTTCACCTTGAGGGACCCCTTGACCCGCTGCGGCCAGACCGCGGCAGGTGGAAGCAGTGACCACCACGATACCCGAAGGAGACTGAACCACTGAATCTCACAGGCATTCTACCATAGCAGCTCACACCATAAACCCTGGGAACCAGAACAAATACATTTCAGAAGCAGAAGCTATCAAGAAGAGTCTCACAACAATGAGAAGACAAAGAAACAATCCCCAAATGAAAGGAAAGGAGGAATCCTCAGAAAGAATGCTAAATGAAATGGAAGCAAGTCAGCTACCAGATATTGAATTCAAAGAACTGGTTATCAGCAAGTTCCATGAGATGACAATAAACTACCAGAAACTACAAGAGAGCTACACTGAGCTCACCGCAAACTATACCAACATGAAAAAGGAAATAGAAAACATAAACAAAGGCCAAGAGGAAATGAAGAATACAATTGCTGAACTGAAAAATACAGTGGAAGGAATCAAAAGCAGGATGGAGGAAGAAGAAGATTGGATCAGTGAGTTAGATGACAAAGTAGAAAAAAACACCCAGAAGGAGCATGTAAAGGAAAAAAGGCTCAGAAAGAATGAAGAGGGATTAAGAGAAATGCAAGAGAATATGAAATGTAATAATATCCGTATAATAGGTATACCAGAAGGAGAAGGAGAAGAACAGGGGATAGAAAATCTATTTGAAAAAGTAATGATGGAAAACTCCTCTAATTTGACGAGAAAAAAAGTCACACAAATCTAGGAAACACAGAGGGTCCCAATCAAGAGGAACCCAAAAAGGCCCACTTCAAGACACATCATAATTAAAATGGCAAAATTCTAAGACCAAGAGAGAATCTTAAAGGCAGCAAGAGAGAAGAAGGAAGTAACATACAAGGGAGCCCCAATAAGGCTAGCTGATGACTTCTCAATGGAAACACTCAACCCAGAAGAGAATGGCAAGAAATATTCCAAGTAATGAGAACCAGAGGCCTGCAACCTAGGCTGCTTTACCCAGCAAGGCTTTCAATCAAGACAGAAGGCCAAATAAAGAGTTTCCAAGACAAAAGAAGTCTAAAAGAATATGCATCCACCAATCCAGCGCTGCAAGAGATGCTAAAGGGACTGCTCTAAGGAAAGAAAGGAAAAGAGAGAGACAGAGAGTAATATAGGTACAAAAGTGACAATGAATAAGTACCTACCCATAATAACCTTATATGTAAATGGATTAAATGCTCCAATCAAAAGCCACAGAATAGCTGAATGGATAAGAAAGCATGACCTACACATATGCTGCCTACAAGAGACCCACCTGAGGACAAAAGACATACACAAACTGAAAGTGAAGGGCTGGAAAAAAAATTTCCAAGCAAATGGACAGGAATAAAAAGCCGGGGTAGCAATACTCATATCAAACAAAATAGATTTTTAAAAAAAAGCTATAAAGAGAGACCCAGAAGGTCACGTCATAATACTCAAGGGAATACTCCACCAAGAAGACATAAACATTGTAAATATATACGCACCCAACATAGGAGCACCCATATACATAAAGAAAATCTTAGAGGACTTCAAGAAAGATATTGACAGCAACACAATTATAATAGGGGATTTTAACACCCTACTCTCAAAAATGAACAGATCTTCCAAACAAAATATCAACAAAGATATTGTGGCATTGAACAATGCCCTAGATGAAATGGACTTAACTGATATATGTAGAGGCCTGATTCTGAAAGAAGCTAAATACACATTCTATTCAAACACAGATGGAACATTTTCAAAGATAAACCACATGTTAGGGCACAAAACAAGCCTCAACAAATTCAAGAAAATTGAAATCATAGCAAGCATTTTCTCTGACCTCAAGGGACTGAAATTAGAAACCAACCCCCAGGGAAAAAATCCAAAACACTCAAAATCATGGAGATTGAATAGCATGCTATTAAACAATGAATGGTTCAAGAATGAAATTAGAGAAGAAATCAAAAAGTTTCTGGAAACAAATGAACTTATGACAACCCAAAACTTATGGGACACAGCAAAGGCAGTCCTGAGAGGGAAGTTCATAGCATTACAGGCCTACCTAAAAAAGATAGAAACATTTCAAACAAACAACCTAACCCTATGCCTACAAGAACCCAAGGAACAACAACAAAGACAGCCCAGAGCTAGTAGAAGAAAGGAAATAACCATGATCAGAGCAGAATTAAATGACATAGAGACCAAAAGCACAATACTAAGGATTAATGAATCCAGGAACTGATTTTTTTAAAAGATAAACAAAATCAACAAGCCTTTAAGCAAGCTCATCAGGAAAAAAGAGAGTGGACCCAAATAAACACAATCTGAAATGAAAGAGGAGAGATTATAACTGACACCACGAAATTACAAAGGATTGTAAGAAATTACTATGAGGAGCTATATGCCAAGAAGTTTGAAAACCTAGGTGAAATGGACAAATTTCTAGAAAAATATAATCTTCCAAAACTAAACGAAGAAGAAGCAGAAAGCCTGAATAGACCAATAACAGCAGATGAAATTGAAGCAGTGATCAAAAAACTCCTGACACACAAAAGCCCTGGACCAAATGGGTTCACAGGAGAATTCTACAGAGCATTTAAGCAAGAACTAACCCCTATCCTTCACAGACTATTCCAAAAATCCAAAGTGATTGAAGACTCCCAAACTCCTTCTATGAAGCCAGCATCATCCTAATCCCAAAACCATATAAAGACACAACAAAGAAAGAAAACTTCAGGCCAATATCGCTGATGAACGTAGATGCTAAAATCCTCAACAAAATATTGGCAAACCGCATCCAGCAATACATTAAAAAGATCATACACCATGACCAAGTGGGATTCATCCCAGGGATGCAAGGATGGTTCAACATTCTCAAATCAGTAAATGTAATACATCACATAAACAAAAGCAAAGACAAAAATCACATGATCATATCAACAGATGCGGGAAAAACATTTGACAAGGTACAGCACCCATTTATGATAAAAACACTCAGCAAAGTGGGAATAGGGGGAGCATTCCTCAACATAATAAAGACTATATATGAGAGACCTACAGCCAACATCATACTCAATGGACAAAAACTAAAAGCTTTTCCACTAAGACCAGGAACAAGACAAGGTTGTCCACTTTCACCACTTCTATTCAATATAGTTTTGGAAGTTTTAGCCACAGCAATGAGATAAGAAAAGGAAACAAAAGGCAACCAAATCAGAAAGGAGGAAACAAAACTGTCACTGTTTGCAGATGATATGATAGTGTACATGGAAAATCCTATAGACTCTACCCAAAAACTGCTCAACCTAATAAATAAATTTGGCAAACCAGCAGGATACAAAGTCAATATCCAGAAATCAAAGGCATTTTTGTATACCAACAATGAAACAGCAGAAGCAGAAATTAAGAAAAAAATCCCATTCGATATAGCAAAATAATAATAATAATAATAATAATAATAATAATAATAATAATAATAATAATAAAATACCTAGGAATAAACCTAACCAAAGAGTTAAAAGACCTGTGTGGAGAAAACTACACAACACTGAAGAATGAAATCAAGGAAGACACAAACAAATGGAAACATATACCATGTTCATGGATTGGAAGAATTAACATCAAAATGTCCATATTACCAAAGCAATATACAGATTCTATGCAATACCTGTCAAAGTACCAATGGCATATTTCACAGACATAGAACAAACACTTCAAAAGTTTATATGGAACCATAAACGACCCCGAATAGCAGCTGCAATTTTGAGGAAGAAAAACAATGTAGGAGGGATCACAGTACCTGATACCAAACTGTATTACAAGGCCACTGTAGTCAAAACAGCCTGGTACTGGCATAAAAACAAGCACATAGACCAATGGAACAGAACAGAGAGCCCAGAAATAAACCCAAGTCACTACAATCAGTTAATATTCGACAAAGGGGGCAACACCATAAAATGGAGTAAAAACAGCCTCTTCAACAAATGATGTTGGGAGAACTGGACAGCTACATGCAAAAAAATGAAACTCAAACACCAACTTACACCATGCACAAAAAAAAATTCAAGGTAGATAAAAGACTTAAATATAAGCCATGACACCATTAAAGTCCTAGAGGAGAACACAGGCAGGGAAATCTGAGATATCTCATGCAACAACATTTTTACTGATATGTCGTCCCCCAGAGCAAGGGATATAAAGGAAAGAATAAAGAAATGGGATCTCATTAAAATAAAAAGCCTCTGCACAGCTAAAGAAAACAGCATTAAAATAAAAAGAGAACCATCTATGTGGGAAAACATATTTGCCAATGATACCTCAGACAAGGGTTTAATCTCCAAAATATACAAAGAACTTACATGACTCCACTCTAAGAAGACAAGCAACTCAATTAAAAAACGGGCAAAGGACTTGGACAGGCATTTCTCCAAGGAGGATATACAGAGGATTCAGAGACACATGAAAAGATGCTCGATATCGCTAGCCATCTGAGAAATGCAAATTAAAACCACAATGAGATACCACTTTACACCGGTAAGAATGGCCATCATAAACAAAGCAACAAAGAACAAGTGTTGGAGAGGTTGTGGAGGAAAGGGGACCCTAGTGCACTGTTGGTGGGATTGCAGACTTGTACAACCACTATGGAGAACAGTATGAAATTTTCTAAGAAAACCAAAATGGAACTGCCTTTTGACCCAGCAATTCCACTGCTAGGATTATATCCCAAGAACTCTGAAACACCATTCCAAAAGAACCTATGCACCTCAATGTTCACAGCAGCACAATTTACCATAGCCAAGTGTTGGAAGCAACCTAGGTGCCCATCAGTCAATGAATGGATCAAAAAACTATGGTACATATACACAATGGAATTCTATGCAGCAGAAGGAAAGAAGGAGCTCTTACCCTTTGCAACAGCATGGATGGAACTGGAAAGCATTATGCTGAGTGAAATAAGGCAGGCGGTAAAAGACAAATACCATATGATCTCACCTTTAAGAGGAACCTAAGCAATAAAACAAACAAGCAAGCAAAATATAACCAAAGACATTGAAATAGAAAACAGGATGACAGTAACCAGAAGGGAGAGGGGAGGGAATTTCAGGGGAAAAAGGGAAGGGATTACAGGAACAAGTATAAAGGACACCTGGACAAAAACTAAGGGGTTGGAAATGGGAGGGAGATAGGAAGCACTGGGGGGGTGGACTGGAATGGGCGTAAACGACAGAAAACTGTACTTCAATAACAATTAAAATAAAAAAAATTAAAAAGAATAGTTAATTTTTTTTCATCTATGTATTCTTAAAAAATAAAGGTTGTCAAGGAACATGTATAAAGAACCCATGGACAAAGCCAAAGGAGGATAGGACTGAGGTTGGAAGGTGGGGGTGGGTGGGGCAGGGAGAGTGGTGGGGGAAAAATAGGGACAACTATAGTTGAACAAAAATAAAATAAAATAAAACATGAAAATATATGTTGTTATTTTTACCTAATAAAGGAAGTCATTAAATATTATAATAATATTTATCTTTTTAATTTTTATTTTGGAAACCATACACTTTAATTTAAAAATACACACTTAAAAAACAAGCAATGAGATAAAGAGTACAAATGATTTTTTATTTGACATAATGTGTTAGTTAAATTTACCCAAAGAACGGATGTTCTAGTTTCTGTATTTAAGGAAAGTGACTTAAAACACATAGGCTGACAAAGGAAATTTATAACTCTGGAATTGTTTTTTCTTTTTCCCCAAAGAATAATTACTTTGGGATGCAATGATGACTTTACTACTAAAGTTTGCTGTTCTCAGGAATTATGTACTACTAAGGCATGAGGCTGAATACTTGTCCTTTTTTTGAGCATTTATCTTTTTAAACGTTACTGTGGTTCATTTGTTTTGAGTGTTATATGGGATACCATTGCACTCATTGTTTATCAGGTTAAAGAAGTTCTCTTCTATTTCCAATTTACAAAGGGCTTTGAATAATGATTAGGTATATTATCAAGTGTTTCCTCGGAATTTTTTTTAGCTCATTACATAAAGTTTTCTCCTTTAATATATTAAGGAGTTAACTCTATTTATGGATTGTTATCATATTAAACCTTTCTTATGTTCAGGAATAAACCCATATTGGCTCTAGTGTGTTAACTGGTATAGACACTATTGGATTTTATTTGCAAATATATTTTTGTATTGATAGTAATAAGTGAAACACATAATTTTTCTTTTTCATAATGTCCTTATCTTATTTTGATATCAGGATTACTCAAGCCTCATAGAAGCAGCTTAAAAGTTGTTCTTCCTTGCTATTGTCTGGAAGACTTTGCACAGTTGGGATGGTATGTTCTTTGTTTACTCATTTAAAAATGAAAACTACATTTGGAGGAGATTTCTTGGCTATAATACCAAAACCACAAACAACAAAACAAAAATGGATAAATTGGACTACATCAAAAGAATAAACTTCTTTGCATCAAAGGACACAGCAGAGTGAAAAAAAAGTCATGGGATGAGAGAAAATATTTGCAAATCAAATTTCTGATAAAAGTTTATAGTCCAAATATGTAGAAAATTCCTGTAATTCAAGAACAAAAGAAACAAACCACATGATTAAAAAATGAACAAAGAACTTGAACAGATATGTCTCCAAAGAAGAAGAATAAGTGGCCGAGAAGCACATGAAAAGATTTTTTCATCCCTAATCACTATAGAAATGCAAATCAAAACCATAATGAGATACTAGCTCACACTCATTAGAATAGCTGCTATCCAAAAAAGAAAAATGAACCCAGAAAATAACAATATTGGTGAGGATGTGGATAAATTGGACCCTTGTGGTATGTATGGAAAATGATGCAGCTGCTGTGCAAAACAGTGTGGTGGTTCCTCAAAAAATTAAAAGGAGAATTACCGTATCATTCATCAATGCCACTTTCAGGTAGATACCCAACAAAATTGAAAGCAGGGTCTCAAACAGATATTTGTACACCATGTTCACAGCAGCATTGTTCACAATAATTAAAAGATGGAAGCAACCCAAGTGTCCTTCAAAGGATGAATACATAAACAAAATGTGGTATATACATACAATGGAATGTTATTCAGCCATCAAAAGGGGGATGGGTTATTAAGCTGCTTTGTGGAGCAAGAGGGTGGACATCTCCTTGGACCAGCTCATCCAGAAGCATGGAGCTGCAGTAATGGGGTGATGTGGGGCTGGAGGCTGGGAGAGGCAGAGTGAAGAGAGGCCATGGAGAGTAGAGAGGGGGGTTGAGTTGGCCTCAGCTATGGGTAGGAAAAATGTGGATGGGCTGGTGGCTCAACATCAGACTAGGAGTTGGAGACATTGGATCTCATGTTGGGAGCCAGCAGAGCTTCCCCAGCCAGCCAGAAACACAACCATCTTCCAGTAGAGGTCTGATGCCTGGCAGAAGATTGGCCTCCCAGATGCCCAGCTGAAGCTATGAAAAGCATTTGCAGAAAGATGCTCCTGTCCAGATCCAAGGCAAAGTGTAAGATACCAGAGAGATGCTGAATTCCCACAAGCAACAGAGCACTGTGCCCCAGAATCCCCACAGGTAGCTGATGCCTAGGAGAAGCTCAGCTTGAAGCAGAGTTCTCCTGATGCCTTCATGAGCACCCCCATTGGGACAGTGACCCCAGCTCTGAAGCTCACTAAAACTAACCAGGTTCCACAGCAGAAGGCCACGGCACCATCTCATGTCCATCCTGCTGGAATGAGGATTAGCATTGTCAATAATCACCAGGCCAAACAGAATTTATATGACCTGGATAAAAGCAATGGGATTGCAGTTCCCCTTCTGAGTAAGATGAAATTCACAGACTCGGGCAGCTTTCTCTACCACATGGCCAGGCTGAGCAGTTCCAAGCTTTCCACATCTAAGACCCCTCCCCCACCAAAGTGGTTCAGAATAATGCATACACTGAGGAGTGCTCTCCACTCCTCAGTTCAACAAAGGCCTTCACCAACATGTCCCAGACACTAGTGAATAAGGAGGATTCCACCAAAGAGCTGCTTCCTGCTGAGTCTATTTTTCAGCCCTTTGGAAGGCACTGAGATAACTGCGAATAGTCTGTACCCTAGAGTCACCAATGAGGACATTTTCGAACTTTTCTGTGTGTGTGGAGCCCTGAAGCAGGCCCAGCTGGTCCATCTGGGTGTAGCAGAAGTGGTCTTTGTGAAGAAGGATGATGTCATCACTGCATGTAAGAAATATAACAACTGGTGTCTGGACTGACAACCAATGAAGTGCAAGCTTCACATGAATGGGAACATTATCACCTCAGACCAGCCCATCCTGTTATGGCTGAGTGACAGTACCAAAGTGAAAAAGTACAGGGAGATCTCTTGCAGGGTGAACTCTGCTGTCTCATCCAACCCTACTATCAGAGTGGACCCTGACACCATCCTGAAGGCACTCTTCAGTCCTCAGGGGCCCCTGTGACTACACAGCTCACAGAATTCAAAATCAATCTGAGTAGGGGAGTGACACTGCCAGAAGCAGGACCAGAGAAAGATGACTCTGCTTCCCAAAGCAAAGCTGGTGACCAATGGGCCATTGAACTGGAGGCCCCCAAGCATGGGGTAGGCTTGTGTTGCTTACAGTGTCTCTCTCCCTGACCTCAGTTCCAAACTGATTTCTGATTTAGAAATAGTGTCCTAAATTCTTTGCATGGTTGTCTTGTGGCTCCATGAAATACAGTGGCGGGGGGGAGGGGAGCGGGAGTGGGGCTGTTTGAAAGACACTGCTTTCTCCAGGGGTGAGGGGTTTGCCTCCTCTTTTTATTTTTTAAACTTTGCAAACAAAGTAGAGAGTGGAAGCCCCTGCCATCCTAATGGGAGCCAGGTAAGCACCATAGCTGTGCCACTCACCTGCGTGGTCAATGGAGATGGCCGGGGTGGCATCAGATCACAGGCCCCTTGTCTTCTCACCACAGTTGGCTCCAGACCAGTCTGAGCAGGGGAGGGCCCTATTGGCAAGGACAGGGTGAGGCTGCTTCTCTGTGAGGAAGGGTACAGCACAGCTCTTGGAGAGCCCATGTTGTCTCAGGGGTTTACCCTTGCATTAGGCCAAGTGCTCCACCCCAGCTCTCTTGGCCTCTTGATACCACTTCTGAGAGGGCTGGCATTGCTCATCTTTCTAATTTCCACTAGCTCAGGACACATCACACCCTGGTTTTTGTGTTAATGCCAGCTCTTCCCTAGTTCTGTGACACTGGGTTTGGGGAATAATTGAAAGGGGAGATGTTGGCTTGCTCCTGGCTCTTTCCTCCTGGCCTCAGATGTCATAGATGCTAGGAGCATGTATGCAACTACCACCAAAGAATACTGTCTCCACTATTATAAGTGACCCATCTATCCATGACCAGAGGGACATTTTCCTGCCTTGGTAACAGGGGATGAGGGAAATGGTGGGTGGTAAGGGGGGAGTCGAGAGAGCAAAGCAGCCCTTCCAGAGAAGCAGTGGGTTACTCCCTCAGCATGGTTCCAGGGAATTGGGGGAAAACTCTGGAACCCAGGGACAGCCCCTTAACCGAGAAAACATTGCTCCAGATCATTGTCAGTCTCTGACCAGTTTGTTGGGACTGTAAAGGGAGTCCAGGCTGACAGAGCTGGAGAGAGTTGGGGAGCTGGATTCTGGGAGCTATACAGAATCAGTAGCAAGTGTTATGAAGGCACAAGCCTACAAAGTAAAGGGGGCTGAGGCACTAAGAGCCTCTCATGATCTGCTTGGGACCAGCCCGGTGAAGAACTTAGAAACTCATATTTCCAAAGACTTAAATCTGTCAAGCAGGAAAAACTCAGGGTTTCCAGCCAGCTCAGTACTCCAGCTCTGAGGTTGCCCAGGCCAGGGAAGTTCAAGGAGTATTCCTGGTTGTGCTCCACTCTCCAGTTCTTTAAAGAATGCAGTTTTTGTTTCTTCCTTCCCCTTTGTACGGGTGCAAATTTGTGTTCAGCAACTGGAGGACATTCTTCTTATACTTTCCCAAAACTTCTCCCAAGAGAGCATCCAAGGCAGAAGCACCTGGTTTCTTAGGTTGTGAGCACAGTCTGGCCACTGCTCTGACTTGGCTTTGAGTGGAGGTGGGAAACATCCTGACCACATGATTCTCCTCTCTCTTCTCCCTCCAGTCCCATGCCAGGCTAATCTGTTACCAGAGTTGATCCACCTGCAACTGCCTGGCCATCTGGACTCAATCCTCTAGATAGCTATATGGTACATTGTGGGGTGAAGCTCATTTGCCTCCACTGGTCTACAAGATGGCATCATGGAAAACAAGGAAGAGAAGGTGGTGGGCCAATCCTTGTGTCTCTCTTAACTTCCCACTCCCCTACATTCTCCATCTGTCTCTCTTTTGTTCGAAAGAAGAGAAAGGGGCATTAAGGAATGGAGGAGACTCTGTTAGTTACACATTTATGAATAAATGTTTGCTATTCCTTAAAGAAAATAAAAGGAAAGAAAATCATTACACACTCTACAATATGGTTGAACCTTGGGAACATTATGCTACGTGAAATAAGCCAGTCACAAAAAGACAAATATGGTGCAATTCGACTTATATGAGGAACTTAGAGTAGTCAAATTCATAGATACAAAGAGGAGAATGGTGGTTAACTCTGGTGGAGAGAGGGGAGAATAGGGAGATACTGCTTGATGGTTGCAGAGTTCCAGTCTTGTAGGCTGAAAAGTTCTAGAGAGGGGTGGCGGTAGTGGTTGCACAATAATATGAATATACTTACTATCACTGAATTGTGTACTTAAAATTGTTAAGAGGGTACATTTTATCTTATGTTTATGTTACCACAATTAATAATTTTTAAACAAGGAATTCAGATATTATTCAGGGTAGCTGATTATTCAGGGTGACTTTCCTGCTTTGGAGAAAGACTTGGAATAATTCCCCTAGTTTTGGCTCTATCTTCTACCCACCGTACCCTTCGCATGGCTAATTCTCAGCGGACTCTGTGTGACTTCCACTGCTATGATCAGCTCCTACCTCTCCAATACATGTAAAGTGGTTTCAAAGTTCTCTTTTGAAAATTTAATACCTGAAACTATTTTAAGTGTTTTTAGAATACAACTCAAGAGACCATTGACAGTCACACTCCAACATGCTAGAGTAGACCCAGAAACTAGTTTGAGCCTTTGCCAATCTCCATGTAGCAATGGATGATCATTCACTAAGATATATATGTATCTTAGAATAACTTCAATAAATATATCTCTGATTTTTGATGAGTATATCAACTTTACAATTTTCCATTGATAATAATACAGTCTGTAAATGGATCTTTATTGGACAATGTTTACTGTCTGCTAAATTATAAAACATAATATTCTTGGATGATAGCCTATAATGTGTAATTTATACACTTCCAGGTACTTAGATTTTGTCTTGCATCCACCATTAGTATTAACAAGCTATACCAATAACACATTGCTTTGGCTGCTTAAAAATAATTATCTCTGTATTATAAGTTCATATGTTATCTGGTTATTTTTGAGGAGTAATGAAAAGCAACAAAATTCATTCTATTTATCATAGTCTTTAGTTGAAAATTTGCCCATCACATCACTTGGCACCTCGTGATAGAAATACTTTCAAGTATAGTATCCAAAAGCCTGACTTAGGATCAAATAAAAAATTAGTCTTTCTCTCAGTACATTTTTTGTGTTTAGCCTATGAACATTACGATTTCAGTAATGGGCTTATTTCTCTATCTTTTTTTTTTTTTTTTTTTTTGGAGTGAAGCTCAGAACCAGGTAGCACCGTTTACTTAGGTTACAAATAAATAGTGCCCCCAGGGAGGGGCAGTGCAAAGCTTGCATAACAATATGTGATGGTAGTGGATTGGGGATGGGATAGGAGGGAGTACAACACCCATAAAGCCTTTACTCACTACAAGAACATTAAAATCATTTCAGTATGATAACTCATTTTTTGTAACATTATG
>PVKM010025458.1:0-19918 GCA_004027735.1 Carollia perspicillata | reverse complement strand
ATCAAACCTTAATAATTCTAAAACAGCCAATAAACACACATATACACCCATGCCTTTTTATAAAATAATTCAAGACGTTGATGTATTGGTAAGGGCACAGAATGGGTGATGCAAAGAGGGGGTCCCAGCTTACTCTGGTGGCAAGGGAATAAACAGGAATTTGAAGATTGTAGGTTAGAGGAAGGCAAGACAGAAGGAGAGAGGGTCATGGTCTAACAAATCTTACCAATTTCTAGCCTGAAGAAAAATTCTCATCTGAGTGGGAGTTTGTGTGATACACTTGTTAAGTGCAGAGATACCTAGTACCGTGGTAAAATTCCTCTCAGTCCCCTTGGTCCTGGGGTGTGTGCTCTGCTCCACGGCACCTCACTTCTCTTAGTTGTCAGATACAACCACCTGGCATTACTTCCGTGGAAAACTAAGGGCAGGCAGGTGGAGAGATGTGTGGCCTCCTCCACTGGACCCACTTCAGTGGGAGTATCACCTTACAGAATTTCAGGGCAGGACCAGGCTTGAAGTGCAGCCCAAGACAGAGAGTCACAGTAAGGATTAGGAGTCGGAGAGTTAAGAGTTTGGAGATGAGTATGATGTTAGACTACTTTATCCTGAAATACTCAAGGAAGGTGGCACTGGAAAGGTGAACAGGCAAAGCTGTAGCAGTAGATAACCAAGTTTTCTCTTGCATAGCACTTAAAATCGGAATGTCACATCTATATGCATAATTTCATTTAAACTCTGTAGGAATGTGGTGTGTTAGGTAGAGCCAACCATACTATTATTATATTTTGTAGATGAATAACATTATGTTGGATGAGGCATGTTCCTAGTCCAATGTCACACATGTAGGAAGTGGTTTCATTGGGTTCATGTGTAGATCTTCTGAATATCTTCAGCTTTATTTTTCATGATAATTCAGACATATGTAAATTATGTGTTCCTAAGATGATGCTTCTGCGATCACCTTTGCCTCTAACAAAATGGGATGTGTCTGACAGTCTTTAGGTATCATTAAATGGATGTATTTTTGGAGGTCCTTCCTAGCGGTGACTGGCAAGTGCCAGCTGAACACCTAAATTAAGGAGTGTGATTGATCCATGAGAAAAGGGGTGATCTTAATTTACTAAAATTCTGATTACATTCAGGATGCCATTTCTGTGCACATTTAATAACCTTCAAAGTATTTCCAACTGCAATTGAAATACGTCTTTATGCTTTCTTGCTTTGAAAAATGATGATGCTGCTATAAGTCATGCAGTAGAGATCTCTGATCATTGGCAGTTTGACAGGTATGGATCGAAGAGAGAGTAAATTGCTCAATGATTCAGTAAGCTGAACTTTAAAATGTGTTTCTAGTTGTCAATGAAATAGTGCTATGCATGGGTGGCGTCTTAGATTTCCACTTGGCCAACTGCAAAGATTAATGACCAATGTTGCAGGCATGAAAGGAAACTCATACTGATTCTAGATAAATGCATAGCACGCTCTAAAATTTCCGTAAGTAGCACTTTAAGTGTTTTTTTCCTCCTGAGTAAAGCTATATTTTTAATTCTATGAAGAAGTAAGAGCATATTCTATACTACTCTTAAAGAGCTTTATCAAAAATATAATGTGCTGTGTTACATTATATTTTGTTTCAGTAAGACCCACCCCACTGTTAAACTTACTCTCTTTGCATTTCAAAATGTTTGCCTATCTACAATAGGATGCATCTGACGAATGTACACTGACATATTTGTTATTCAGAAAGAACCCCAGAGTGCAAATGAGTACTTAGAGCTTTCCAGGCTAAGAAAATGACTAAGTGCCATCTCCTGAAATGTACTGTTCTTTTTAGTAGTATACTTATGAATTTTATAAGGCTTTAAGATGCACAGACAAGCATCTTTACATAGCCTGACGCTTGGTTGCTAGCTAGCTCTAGGAGACTGGCTGGCTACAACGAACATACTTCCTTTTTAATTTTACTCGTTGGACTGCACCGGTCTTTGCCAGTGACATGACCGGTTTGAGCAGTGCAGACAAGTCCTGCCTTAGACAATACCTGGACCATTTGTAAGGGTTACAGATAGAACCTTGGGAATGTGCTTTTTAAAAAAACTTTTTGTATGTAGCCAGATGAAACTATCGCATGGAGACGGACTTTAAGGAAGCCCAGGTGGCTGAAAAAAAGTTTAATTCTATACTAAGAACCAAAGAGATTTTGTTAGCTCTCCTTATTTATTTTTGAATTAAATGTTCTTAATAAAGGAAATTTCACCCCAATTCAATACTGTAGAAGTTGATTTACTTCAAAATACATGCCAAGGTTGCTAATTATCTTGCAATATTTTTAAATGAAATCACTGCTGTGAAACAAATAGAATTGCTCCTTTTCATGAAGCATTCCTTTATTGTAATGAGAAATTTAAAATCTGTTAAGTTTACATGCAAATTAACAGAAAGGCTCTTTTAACAGCAACAACTCTTAAAAAGTTTCTCTGATGCGGATGAAGCTCAGACCTGCAGTTGCGCATTTGGGTCCATTGAGGAGACAGCCCGGTGGAAGCCAGTACCAATCTGATTGGTGCACAAGGGGGTGCAGGTATGAGCTCGCCTTTGTTTTCATATTGCTGTCCCTTAAGAAGGATTTCCAGCAGGGGTCATACATTTACACTTCTAACACTTTGGACACAAAAATTAAAATAAATATCCGCTCTTCAACTATTTTCAGGACAAAATATGCTGCCTGTTTTTGTTTGAAAATTCGTGTGGTTTCTTTTTTGTTTCCTTTCTCTCTTTTATTCTCTTTGATTTAATTTGCTAGTACTTTGACTCTAAGATTATTCCTTCCCAGGGCAAGGGGGAGGAATGGGGGGCATCTGTAATAGTGTCAACAATAAATAACAATAAATAAATAAATAAATAGAATTATTTCTTCTCTAAGAGTCTAAGATTTAAGATAATCCATCATGTAAGTGAATTGGGGCTCAAATAACTATAAAAGGAAGAAACACAGCATTCCATTTAAGAAGAATTGAGAGATAGATTTTGCTTACAAGAATGTTTTACAATAGAAGTTAGGTCAAATTTAGAAAGGTCCATTTATATAAATAAATATTTTTGACAAAGAATAAAAATGTATTTCTCATGGTATAGTCAGCAGAATAATTCTTATTTTTTCTTGAAGTAAGAATTTGTTCCTTCCCCAAAGGCAACTTTTTTTTCAACTCTCCAAACCAGGTAATAATGCTGCATTATTACACTTATTGTGGTCATTTCATTTAAAGAAAGGTGTCATTCCCTGCCTGTCCTAGCCCCGCCCAGCAGCAGGTGGTGTAAACCTTCCTCATAGAAGAACAGCTTCTGAGCTGGCCTGAAACAGACCTGCCAGTAGAATCTTCGGAGCCCACTCACATGATCAGTGGACTGAAAATCAACCTTGCTTCTGCAGGAACACGTGATTCACAAATCTCTGGGCCCTTCTGTGTTCTCTGGTGCTCACCAGTTCTGCCCAGTTAGGAATTGCTGTATGGTTTCCCGTGGGTTTCTAGTCCTATGGAACTGGCTTCTACTTGACTAGGACCTTGATCGTTCCCTTCATTTTGCTCCGTCCTGTTCCCAGAGCAACCCCTTGGTGTCCCCCATCCCAGCCATTTCAAACTTGGTCAATTGCACAGGTATCTAGCAACTCACTTTACTGATAATGTTGTAAGCGTTATGATGGTTTACAGATTTTCACTGATCTATTCTAAATGAAGGTAGGGCTTTCTGAACATGGCTAATAACATGGACTTTTATTTTGGTCTTTTGTTTTAAATTTATGATGTGAAATTGGATGCACAAAACACCTCATAGAAAAGGCTCCCTTTGGCTCTCTCAGGTACCATCCCCCTCAAAGGTCAAGGGAGCACCTTGAGGCCACACTGGGATTCCCAGTCCTAGACGGTAACAGGACAGCGGGCCAACTGTAGGATATGCTCTGGTGCATTGGATGTCACCATTCAATATTCAAATAGAGAAGCAGAGGAGAAGAACCAATGCATTATGTAGGGGGCATCTGTTGTCACACTTTCCCATGATCTCATTACCTTTGATCTCATTCTGAATAGGACACACAACCACAAATAAAGCTGAAAAAAACATGTCTGCTTTATGAACATTCTATGGGTCAGGAGTTCAGTGTCACCTGTAACAAATGCCATCAATGGAATAATAACGAGAGTAGCCAACATTTGCATAGTGTTAACTGTGTCTCAGGCCCTGTTTTAACTTTACATATATTGCATATATTTAGCTTTACATATTTTGAATCATTTTGTCTCCCCCAAATTTGTTAATTAGCCCTATTTTAAAGAAGAGGAAGCAGAGGTACAGTATGGGGCGTACATCTGTGTTTGCACAACCAGGAAGGGGTTGAGGAAGGTTCTGGACACAGGCAGTGCACAAGGAGGATCTGTGTACAGAGCAATGTGTTACACTGCCTGGGGGCAAGTTCCCTTTGCATGTAGTCTATTGGGGTCTTCTAGTCATTGTTCTCAGCTGTGAGATGTTCCTTCTCAGAACAGGGGAGCATACACCTGCAGCCGAGCCAGCAATGAATGCCGCATCTAGCAGGGAGCAAGAGGAAAGATGTTATTGATATTTCCTCAATATGACAGAAGTAAGGAAGCATCAAACACCATTACACAAATCATCTTTAATTGAAGTCAAAGCCTCTGATTGAACACCAGCCTTGTTTAGGCTTTGAGGCTCCAATTCAGCAATAAATGGGGATAAACTCTGGATATACTCAAAATACTTCTGTGTAGCAAAATTATGTTGAGTACACTGTTGATACACATACAACCATTGATACATGCAAAATAATTTCAAGTAAGAGAAGCTAGTCAAAGTGAAGGTTCTGCATGATTCAATTAATATAAATTAAATTTACGTACAATTTGAGAAAAGGTAAATTAATCCATGGTGACAGAACGCAAATCACTGTTGGCCTGATGACAGTGGAGGCTGGGGAGTGGGAGGGTGTAGGGAAGGATCACACCTGCACACAGGGAACTGGAGTGATGTGTGTATTTGTCATCACATACATGTGCATGTCAAATTCTTAACACTGTGCACTCTGAACACGCACAATTTATTGTGTATCAATTACCCCTCAATAAATCTGTAAAGAAAATTAACATTTAACAAAGAACACTACAAGCACTGGCCAGAATGACACAGGTTTTCCTGGCTCCAGGCCTCCTCTGGCAGAATCTGCTAAAGCCGTTTCCCTGAGTTAGAGAAGCTACTGTGCGTTGGGAAAATCCTCCCATGGGGTGGCTTTTGGGGAGGGTGGGACGAATATTTTGTTTTACTTTGATTTCTGGTTCAGGCCTGCATTTACGGCCCTCGTGACTAGCTCCGTTCATGTTCCATAACCCCTTCAAACAGTCCATTTCTTTATGTCGCAGTTCTAGCTAGTGCCTTCTGGTGGGTTAGCCCTGACACCAACAACGATTCTACTGTGTGTATACAGTACAAATGGGCCAGTACCACACGGTCCATTGCTTCCTAATACTCTGTGTCTAGCTGTAATAGGTATTTAGCAGTAAAGCCTCTCAAAATGATTTGTACTGTATCATTTTTGCTTATTGCATAAGAGTAGCTTAGTGCATTTATTTTGTAGTTACAAGCCCAACTCAGGGAGCCAGGTTTTTCAGCTTTTACACGTAGGGAGGGGAGCTCTTAATTTTATCAGCATTGCTAACTCTGTTAACAGCTGTCCTGACAATAGCTTTTATGAGAATAAATGCTTTCTGACATAAATCTTCTTGTTAGCATAATCCCCAGGGAATCGACATCATCGGATCAAACCCTGCTGTGTGTCTCCCCTGCTTGGTGTGCAGTGTCCTCTGCCGCCTTACTCAGCTGTCTGTGCCTCTCAGGACAGTCTCTTGTTTGGCGGTAAGTATCCTGCTCAAACAATCTGAGGCACAAAACCTAGGAGTCCTTAATGCCTGCAAAACTCCGCCCCGTAGGAACGTGACAGTACTCCTGGAAAGGCACAAGGCAACTTTGCCTGTATTATATTTTGACATTCTTTCCAAGGCACAAAACTGGGTCAAATGTGTTTTCTAACCAGTGCTTTGTATCACTGCTCTTTATTATTTCCTTGTCTTTGTGGCACATGGAATTATCCATCACTGCAAACGTCAAAAGCTCGTGCATTTTTTCCCAGCAGGTGTAAGAAAACAAAAATTTTGTTCTCTGTTGTTTTCTTACTCTGCCAAGCACCGCACCTTCTTGAATGTGCAACGTTGGTTTGCCCTGTGTATTTTCAGCTGTTCTTGAATTCTGTTTCTTGCCTTTAGCTTTGGAAGTTGTAGGCAATGTTCTCTCTGAAATATTGTTTGTGATTCATTTTTCAAATTTGTTAAGAGAAGTCAAGTTGTGCACTTTATGCATTAGGAAAGGGGCTTTCAGGATGGGATATTCATAAAGTACTCTGCAGTGAATTTTATCTTACTACAAGATCAACTCATCAAATGTAGAGAATTGTTTGAAATACATAAATAAAAATAACCCCCAACTGAACAGTTATAAACTTGCAGTAAAGTATAATTTAACGTTGAGTCCCATAAACAATGAAGGGTTGAATATAATACAGCTGATAAAGTGCAAATATCTCAAAACTAATAGAATACAAAAACAAAAGTAGAAAAATTCATGGATTATGAAAAGGCAGAAGGTAAAGGTAGAGCATTCCAGAAAGATCTCTAATGAATACGAGAGAGGTCATTACACCAGATGAAATGGGAGGTTGCTGAGCACCGTAACAGGTGTTCTTGTCACCACGAGGAGGGAGTCAGAGACTCTCGGTACCGCCCCCCCGCCGAGTGCGAGGAAAGTACTTGTGGAACTGGAATCAACTTTTTAATGCACAGAAACCTCATCAGAGCCATGTTTACTATTTAAAAGTGTTCCATATGAAATGGGACTTTCTGGGGTTCTTCAGTGGGATTTAACTAAGAAAGAAGTGTTAGGCTTTCATTATAGCATCATAGAGCAGAATCATAATGTACTAAGGTCTCCTAATGCATATGCCCCAAGTTATAAAAGTATAACCTTATTCATGGTGGCCAAGGCATGGAAAGAACCAAATCATCCTTCAGTAGATGGTTGGGTGAAGAAGACACGGGGCATGTATACATTGGGATACTACTCAGCCACGAGAAAAGATGAGGGAGACACCGCCATTTATGACAACGTGGATGGATCCAGAGAGTCTCACTAAGCGAAGTCAGAAGTAGTCAAGAACAGTATGATTTCACTCATGTGTAGGATATAAAGCTGAAAGAACAAAAGAACAGACAAACAAAAACTAACAGCCCCAGTCCCCAGCGTGGTGGTTACCAGAAAGAGGAGGGGCGGGGGGCAGTAAAGGGTAGTGGGGGTCCAATATATGGTGAGGGAAGATGATTCAGTTTTGGGTGGTGGGCACACAACACAATAGACAGACAGTGTATCATGTAATCTTACTAACCAATGTCGCCCCGATAGTTTTAATTAAAAATAATACATAAAAGTAGAACCTAATAAATTACACATTTATAATGTGAAATCAAAGTAACCTTAAAATACCAAGTGCACTGGCATGGAAATAACAGTTTAGAAAGATACACAGGCTTAATTAGGTGTTTTTTAAATGTCGCTTGACCTAACAGTCCCTACAAGAAGGCAATCGCCCAATAAACCTTGTAGAACAAATAACTGTAAGGAACTCTGAGGTGACAGTTCATTTATTAAAAGTTCTGTTTTGTGTTATAAAATATAACACAAAACAGACAAAAATACACCCACACACTAATTCCTGACTTTATAGCTTATTATTCGTAGTGTGACGTCCTTACTTTAAATGTCCGTTGAAGTATTGATTTGTTGAATGGGGTTTTGTCTTTTTAGACCTGGGTGTACAGAATCATTTTACTAGAACACAGCTATTGTTGTTCATACATGTAATTCTATTTCTTGTTAATCCCTTTATGAGGCTTATTGCTTCCATTTATGTCTCTCTTGCAATTTTTTTATATCCCAGAAGTCTTTTCCTCAGTATAGCCTAAAATAATTCAGTTTTAAGTATTCAAAGACTTAAACCTTAATGGCAAAACATTTGGAAGTTTTTGAAAATCATTTTGCATAAACATCTACATTTTCCTAACATGATGATTATTGATGTTAAAATACAATATCATTAATTAAGATCATAAATAAAAGCACTTAGAGGAGAGAAAAATCAAGTAAGCAAATGGTCCCAGTAGGATCAATTATTGAATAAAAATATTTGCAGAGTGATACCTTCACTTTTTTCCCCCCTCCCCTTCTAGAATCTCGAGAATTGCCTGGGCTATAAGCTAACTTAACATAGTATCTATGCGTAGAAGTGTTTTCAGGTTGTACTCAGGATTGCTGTTGAGCGTTGCCCTGTGAAATGGATAGTGAAGCACCTCAAACCTCTGGCACTGACTCTTTCAAAGCTATGTCACAGTAGGAATGCTTGGGCTGTGTGATGTCATCATTTATATAGTGTCTGAAATGAAAAATCTTAAAGAGTAAAATTTAAAGCCCCTTATTAAAGTATAATCAGTAAAAGACTTAACTGGCATCATTCAGAGAAGGCTATTTGTAGTAGATCCTATGAGACAGGTGTTGGGAGGTATTAGGGAGCCACAATACAGCAGGAACCTGAACTAGCAGCAGCGAAGTTGCTACCACTCCTAACAGGGACCAAAGAGACAGGGATGGAGACAGAGTTCCATCCAGAAGGCTGCCTTGAACTGAGTGGAGGCTTTGGTTGAGAGAGTCAACATGAGGAAACTCTCAGGGAAGGAATCCATGGAGTACATGGTGTACAGGGAATCCATGGAGTGCATAGAATACATGCAAGGAAGGCAATGAGACTGGAGACTAGAGTAAACCGAGCATATAAACAACTAAAGAACTTTCCTTTTCTCTGACCGTTCCAGGGCTCCTCACTGGCTGAACTCATTAGAAGCAAGAGAGCCTGGTTTTCCTGTTGACATAACCGGTACAGGTAAGACTCCGAGGCTCAAACAGGGTGGAGAAGGGGAGGGAGAATGATCCTAGAGTAGAAAACATAAGAATATTTGGCACAGCCACTATCTAGCTAATCATATCTGCCATGTACTGAGCAACCAGTTACATTTAAAAAAAATACTGACAATTGTCACTCTTTGCCATAGATATTTGGGTATCATAAAGGCCGACTTTCATATTGATGCTCTTTTAAGTCTAAAGAAAATAAAAATGCTGCTTAATCAGAGGAATAATGGTCTGCACTTTACAATTTTAAGTACTTTTACATGCATGGCCTCACTTAATTGATGTTAATGAAACAATAGATAATATCCACTGTTCTATACGATGTTTGTGGTGCTGCTCTGAATTCCCACAACTCCATGAGGCAGGGTACTTCACACAGTGAGGCTAACTTGCCAACTCGTGGGGCCTGTAGATAAACTGGGAGCATGCCCTAGAAAGGATAATGATGTATTGTTGCTTTAGACAAATACAGTGAAAATGGAGAATAAATGTGGATTAATACAGTTTTGCATAAGAAAAAACTGAGGCTCGAAGAAGATAAGGTGGAATACTTTGCATCTCCTAAGTGAAGAATTTAACAATGGGATAATAATCTACTCCAAGTTTAGAGCTTTTTTAAATTAATTCTCACTTATAAGAATTCTTTCTTTCATGATGAATTCATATTTTAAATCTCGTTAGAGCAAATGTGAGAATATCAAATATATGTTATGGCTAACATAAAGAGCTGTTTTCTAGTTTTCATTTAACATGCAAAAGTTTGCAACTGAGTTTATTTTATGGGAATACACCATAGTAAGTGTTGATGCCAGAGCTCCCCAGCTAATGCCTCAGACTTTCTGGGATGAGTGGCTATTGTAATCGCCTCAATCATAAGGTATGTAGCCCTCTTCTTGAGTTCTTTGGAGAATAAGAAATGAGGAGACCAAACAACACAGCTGGCAGAGGGGCAGGACCTATGATGTTCTGAGGCACTGTCTATTGCGTTCTTTAATACTCCACTTAAGCAAAATACAATCATTTTTATAAGGGCTTGTCTTGATCCATTGTTCATTATCTTCATCATGAACATGGAATAGCTTGAGTTTATATGTGGTACATATGTTCCTTACTTATTAACATCCTCTGTTGTTTCTAGCCCTATATCCTTAAGATTCATATTCCTTCAAGATGAAGGAGCATCCTGGGGTCTTACCACCTCAGTACATTTCTCTGAATCACTCAATGCAACACGTACCACTCCCTCTTTTCAATGCCAACCCATCTGGCTTTGATTTCTCCCTCTTGCTTATCACATACTATAAACATAGATGTGGTCTCACTTGGCATTGAAAACGAATATTCTTTAGGAGGCAAATCAAATTTTTAATGTAAATCAGTAGGCTTCACCCAGCTCTGTAACGCCCTCTCACACCACTCTGCTTAGCTCACAATGTGTTACCTCAACAGGCCTCCGCACCACGCCCCGGGCTGCGAAGTCCCTCCTCCTCTCAAGGCTTCCGTTTCTGCCCTCCACTTCCGCTGCTCCAGTATCTCTCGTTGCTTGGCTAGCTCCCCCTTCACATCCAGATCATATATTAACATTAATTTCTAGACATGACTTCTATAAATCTTTATCTTTAATATCGGAATATTTCTTTATGACCTGGCAATTTATATTTGACAGTTCAGCATCTCAATGTGTATTAACTCGGGAATCTGTGGAAATTTATTTCCTCATCCGTTGCTCCCATGGATGGTAAACATCATGAGGTCAGGGCTCCTGTTCGTTTTGTTCAGCCCTTCATTGGTGGCACCAAGCACAGGAGTCACACCATAAATATTGACTGGGTGGCAGTGAATTTTGCTCATCAACTAGATTTCACCGTAATCTGTTGTAGGAATGGTATTTGGATTTCCATAATGTCTACAGCATTTTAACTCATTTAATTAATCTTCATCCCATGTCTTTTTCTGTCTCTCTCTTTTTCTTAGATCTTATCCGCTCTCTGTCTTGGGAGATAGATGTGTAGGTGAGTGATTTCTCGGACTACACTTACCTTCTCTCTTTTCTGCTAGTTTAATATGCCTTAAAATTATTTCCCACTTAGTCTATCTTCTTTACTTCCTGAATTCACAAGTTATTTCCTACTCAGATCCCTGAGTACTCCTGCTATGTCCCCTGATTGTCCTTTGGAACATGAATGATTCTACTGCCTCCTTTCTGCCTTCTCTCTATTCCTTCTTGCCTACCTTTTTTCTTCTTTTATTTTGTGTGAATTTTGAGACTGCACATATCGTCACACTCCCAGTGCCCCTCCCCCACCACATGTTCACTGAACAAGCTAGCTACTCATTCATAAGAGTACCAAACTTACATCTTGGAAGTGTTCAGTTTTAATCGGAATGTGTACAAATTCATATCTACAATGTCTGTATTGCCTTTTCTTTCTAAGCAGCACCCTACCTCTACCAAATACAAGTACAAGTATCCTGTTGTCTTCTCTGTTAGAAGACGTAGGGAATTTCTCCAGGATCTGCCATTTCTTCACTTTTCTAAAACAAATTGCTCCATCTTGCCCACCTTCTGTGATAGCCTCTCTATTTTGTGGCCAGACTTTGCCTGTTTCTCTCTCTTTGGATTTGATTCTTTAATTTTGAATCTTCTTTTTCCTTCGACCACCAAATATTGGATTAGCCAAGTTCCTCCTTTAATACTTGGTCCCTCTTGTCTAAACCCCAGCTACATCACAGCCCTGGATGAGAGCCACAGGTATCCGGCCTGCCTCAGATAAGAGTTTGCACCCGCATCACAACAGTCTTTCTTCTCTCATAACGTGTGGCATGTGCGGCATCACTGATTCACATGGATAGAAGGAATGAGAGTTAGGAGGAACTGGTGGAAATGAACAAACAAAACGTAGATTATGCATGAAGCTGGTATGGTTCTGCATTTTCTGAGTATGATTAGATTTGGTAAAATTTCTCCATTGTAACTGCATGACGGTCTTAAAAATATATGAAATCATCCACTTAATTGAGGATATGTCTGTACAGCTTCTTCAGAAGATATACTATATATTCTGTATATACTATAAAACATTCTACATAAACAGTGCATATTTTATATATGCTGTGAAATATAGCCTATAAAAACAGTGTAGATTTGAACAACTGACCCCAGAGGAAATTGATTATGTGTTGGGATCAGCAAACTTGCCTTGGATATGGGTACAGATGGAGGCCACACATGTATAAATGCTTCTAAATTGAAATAAAGTTAGAAACTATTTTTGTGCCCTTGACAAATATCTTTCATAATAGCCTGAAAGGTCTGCTTTGGATTTAAAGCTCCCAGCTGCTTGTAACATTCAAGAATGTGATGGTCCTACCCCCTAATCCTTCACTCTAGCCCACGTGTCTCGTTCAAGCTAAAGTCAGGCCACTCAAATTTCATGGATCAGGGCAGAGACCTTCCTTCCTCCTAAAGGATTTATTAAGAGTGCTTTGCAAATAAACTAAAAAATGTGTTTGTTCTTCATTTAGAACAAGAGTTCAATGGAGGGCCTTAGATTGGGTGTGACTAAATAAAAGATAAAAGACCAGTTTGTTTTTATTTCATAAAGGCCTCTAGAAACTTTGCGCCCATCATGAAAAATCAAAAGACCTGCAGTGAAATTAGACCAAGGTGGGTACCATTTAAAATGTAGCATAAAATTGGACCAGGATGGGAACTAAATTTCTCAAGGCTTGGGGACAGAAATCCTTCAAGAAGGGTGTAGGAAATTCGGTATTACTGTAAAATTATGTGATGTTCAAAGGCAGAACTCTGAGAACTACTTTAAAAAAAGTCTTTGGGTAGTGGGCATACAATACAATACACAGATGATGTATCATGAAATCATATATTTGAAACCTATATAATTTTATTAACCAATGTCACTCCAATACATTTAATTAAAAGAAAAAAGACTTTATCAATTATAAGTATAGATTCATATAAATTTTGGAGGAACAGTAAATTGAAAAGTGCCCTGAAACTCAGCCCTAGAAGGTGTACTGAGTCCACATTTAGAAAGATCAGAGGAACTGTTTTTTTTTTTTTGTAGATCTCACAACAGAGTCTGTAGAAGTCTCCTCACATTAGAATTTACTCAGACTCAGTGAGGAAAGGCATTGGAAATCCTTGTAGGAGATCTGAGTCCCTAAGAAATTGTGCCAGCTGTGGAAACCGTTACTAGACTGCGGTTACAAGTTGAGAAATCTTTACTAATAAACTGTAAACAGGAGTATACCAGCTCTTCCAGGCCCTGGAAATCCTTCTAGTGAGTCACTAAACCCCTGTTTGGGCTTGCTGACCTTCCACACTCCAGGGCAACAGGAGCCATAGCATCTTGAATTGTTTTTGATTTCTCTCTTATTTCAAAGTCGTAGTAAATTTCCTGCATCAGCTGAAGTTCTTTGTTGAAAACACCAAATGTTGACTTTATAATTTTAACTTAAAATTACAACTTGCAGGAATTTGGGGAGGGTTGAAAATCTGAGTCCAAAATGGGTAGGAATTAAGCCAGCTAGAAAATCTACAAGAGCCACCCATCTGAGAGGAATAGTCTTCTCTCTGGTTGAGATACCTGCTCCAGGTTCAGTTTCAGGTGGAACAATATTGTTGGATGATCCAGAGTTTCGTGCCTGCAGCCTGGCAACCAGAGAGTCAAGGAAACACAATTTTTGCAGAGATGTGGGCCACACAGGATGGTAATGAATGAGGCACAACACAAAATCATAAATTTACTTAAAACCTTTTTTTTTGCTCATCTGTTTTCACTAGCATTTGTGTATTTAATGTGTGGCCCGAGACAACTCTTCTTCTCCTGGTGTGGCCCAGAGACGCCAGAAGGTTGGACACCCCTGTAAGTTTAGACACCGTAGCTTCTTTCGAATGAGATGCATCTTGCTCTTCCCACAAGGTTCATCTATTCAGATGCTGGATAATTGATTTAATAATGATCGACTACCATTGCTTTGAAAAGAATACATCTGTTTTGTTGCCTGAGGATAATGAGCATAAAGTTATAGGGTGTGTCTACACTTGGGTGCACACAGATATTAGCGTTTCCTTGTCAGAGTGTATCACACCAAGAAATTCAGGAGAAATGAGGGGGAAGAGGAGGAAGTAAAGCAAAACTTGGGAGTGGATACATAGCCATGACTGTTGTTCCCTTTCGGTGGCGTGCAAGTGGCTCTGGTGACTGTCCCTGGCTGGCAGCACTCTGTACCCATTGTCGCACGTCTCGGGGGAAACTGAGTGCTGATCCTGGGTCCTCTCTGCAGAGACCACTGGGGCTTGCGCCTGGTTTCTTCTGGGCTCTGCCCTATGCACCTGTTTCCTCTGGTGGTTTTAATCTCTGTACTTCTGCTATAATAAACTGTACGCGGGAGTATACCAGCTCTTCTGGGTCCTGGAAATCCTTCTAGTGAGTCACTAAACTGGAGTGTGGTCTTGCTGAGCTTCCACACTCCAGGGCAACAGGAGCTACAGCATCTCGACTTGAAGAGTAGATCCATTCTCTCTATAGAGCAAAATTTCTTTTTCTCGGGGATCCACTAACATAATGCATTGTGTGCTATTATGGTCCCTTTTTATTTAAAGATAAATATAAAGCCCATCCACGAGAAGGCAGAAAACAATAAAGTGGAGAATTGATACTTGACTCAATGCTTCCAAAAACATTGTGTTATAACATGAGAAGCAAGATGAGTAAGAGACACATGGAAAAGACCTAGAAGTTTACATTATTCGTAAAAAAGCAAAGAAACAATATGATATTTTACATCATTTCTCCTTAGAGTATAGTTTATTGTACACTTTCTTTGCCTAAATTGATTGTGTGAACTCCCCCTTTTGTGCCCTTCGGTAAATGTCCCTTTATTGCTTTACGAGGTTGACTTGGCAAGATGTTAGTCACAGTGACAAAACAAACATGATGAATCTCTGCTGTCCGGGGAGGCTTCTTCAGCGCGGGAGTTCTGCTGCTGTTCAGAATCCTAATGTTATGCTCAAGCAGCCCTTTCCACCCATCAGATAGCGTGCTGCCATCTGTAGAAGTGCCACAGAACCAAGATTTATGTGTTACTATTTAAGGAACTGAGGCTTGGCAACTCCGTGCTGTTCATTTGGCCAAACAATAATATGCTAATTAACCTACTTGACCTAAATTACACAGCACTTGAGTCTGTTCAGCCAACCCAGTTGCTGAGCTGACGGAGTGTTCCTGACCTGCCCATTCTGCGTGTAGGAAGCTCTACATCATAAAACAAATGGTGGTTGGGCTGCTCTACTTCATCATCCGAAAGGGAATTAATTATCTTCAGCGTACTAATGGAAATTTATATTTCATTTGGTTTGTTATGATTATACTGATATTTCACAGTTAATGTGCATCAGCAGGGGCAAAAACAATAGGTTTTTCTCCCCCCACCACAACAATCCATGTTTTTCAGTTGGCTGAGACACTGATAGGGAAGTACAGACATTCATGTTTATCTGGGCTTGTGCTGAGGACATGAAGTTCAGACCCATACATGGGATCCAGAGTGGATGGACGCCAGAAGCTACGTGTGAAGTTCCGTTTGCACGAGATGGTTTTCTTAAAATTCCCAACATAAAATTAAAAAATAGTCATTTGATATTCTCAACTAATGATCCTTTCAAAAATAACTTTCTTCTGTGGACCCGCATCTCTGGTTTCCTTATTGTTTATGCTATAATGCTGAAAAGTTATTCAGTCTCTCCCACCAATCCTCCACCCAATCTGCATCTCAGCAGAATTCAAATGAGTTCAAATGAAACTCTCCGAGAAGGAGAAACAAATTCAAACAGCAGCAGTATTACAGAAAATTAGTGCCAGGAAGCTCTTGAAGAGTTACATTTTTCTAGCACATGTCAAAAGCATGCTAAAATGGCTAAGATTCCAAAAGAAAATCTCTTGAAGTTTTGATAACGAAAGAACAGGAAAAGAACCTGGAAAAAATATTCAGTTGGGATGTTCAGGAGAAGGTGATACTCAAGGCCTTTGCCCCAAATGTGCCCCTCAAATCTCTGCTTCCCATGCCTTGCGCATCAGAGACCTGCTGTTCGTGTAGCAATCCTGCTGCGGTTAGGGTTCAACCTTCCGTGAAGCTCCATTACTCCTAATAGAATCCCCTGCCCGATCCCCATCTTTTCTGCCCCCAGATGTGGGGATCAGAGCCTTTTTATGCTGTGAAGTGCTTCCTGTAGCTTTTGTGCTTTGCCTTATACAGGTGATTTGTAATCTTCAGCTTTACGTTGCCTTCTCCAAGGCGTTGGTGGGCCCCAGCAATGGCTGTCTTACTCTGCGGTCCTTATAACCACTATTTCCCATGAGCTCCTCCAGCGTCTGAACATTGCCCCCAGTAGTGCACTCCCTTCTTCCGGCACTACGTTCTCACTCATCCCTGATGGAAGTCTACCGTATGCATTGACCCCCCGACACAGTCAGTGCCTTGTGTATCACAAGGGATGGGGTCCTCACAATCAGATGGCTGTTGGGTGACCCAGCTGCAGAGTCTCATCTTAGTGTCTGCTTCCTACGACGCCACTGGCATTCATGGTCACAGAGTGTGCTCTCTGGGAAGCGGGTTCCGGGTGCAGGTCTGTTTACTGGGGAGTGTCAGTGAGATCAACACATGTGAGACAGGACGGGGGCCAGACGGGGCAAAGGGAGGAGGCCCAGCATTTGCCTCTGTGCATCGGCCAGTCACTGGGGTAGAGGCTGCCCCCAGGAAGGGGATGTCCCTCAACATGAGAGTCCCTATCGGGTGAGGGTCGTTTTTGTGAGCAACTCAGCTAGGGGCTAACAGCCAGGGTTCTGGCTGCTGGAGGAAAGAGCATCTCGGTCCCAAAGGAAAAGTAGACATACCTCAATGTCTACTGCAAACTAAAAGGTGTAAGTTTATAATGTGTAAGAATGTTATTTATTAAAGCTTGATAAAAGGTAAAAAATTATTTGTACATAAATATTATATATCTGAAATATATTTATACATAAATATACATTTGCATAGGTGGTAAAGCTATTATGAAAAAAATAATTTGCACAAAAATCACTAATAGAGTTAACTGGCTGGAAGAAGCAGTTGGTTTTCTAGGACGGCACCCGGGAGGTTCAAGGAAGTGATCAAGTTCTGTTTCTGCGTCTGGGCAGTTGATACATGTATGACCCTTTCTCTTTTTTCCTTTGACACATACATTCACATTGGTATACTCTTCTTTATTTATATCACACTTTCTGTCTTAAAGGAGAGGAGGATGAGGGTATACATACATGACTGCTGTTCTGTTTAACGTTAAACCTGAGTTAAGTCCAGAGTATGACGAGTGTACCAAAGCAGTCAAGACAAAGATTCTGAGTACCTGAAAAGAGGGAGGCTGAAAACCTTACCCCGTTTTCATCACACCCTCAGGTTGAGGACTGCTCAACCGAGAGGAATTCCGAATTTAGGAGTAGGGATCTTGTCCAGAGCAGGAAACACTCGATCGGAATAGTAGTGCTTCCTTCCAGCACTCTCTTTAGAAAGGCCTGTTAGCTGGGAAAGTTTTGACTTAGTGTGACGACGTGAAAGGGTAGAATCAAGATTTGTAGGAAAATCAGAAACAGAAGATAGTTGGTGTTACAGTAGGAAGACAAATTTCGACCCAGACACCCAGGATAAAATTAACTCGTTTAGGAAATGGAATGTGTACGGTTACTAGAAATGGATAAAAGCAAGAGTATGCATGGTCTGAGGACTATGGAGGCATTTAAGAGTCAGAGGTGATACTCATCTCTTCACTTATTCAACCTGTTTATCGAGCACCTGTGAAAGCCGGCACTGTGTCAAATGCTGGCAATAGAATAATAAATACGGAATACATGGTTCCTGGCTCATTGTTCTAAAAATCTAGTTTTCCTACTTTAAAGATCCTGAACAGTTTTATTTACACGAAATATGTACAGAGCCGCAATATATGAGAGGTATAGTTTCTACTCTCAGTTCCAATATTTGGGTGTTTTTCTGCATACATCTGGGAAATTCTCTGACACCACTGGGTGGCCCAGAATTCAACTCAGTTCTGTTACTATGCACTCAGAGATAGGTCAGACCCCACACGTGAGGGCTCGGTTCCACGAGACTACCTATACTTGGGATGCCAGCCCCACATCCAGGGGGTTAGCTGTGCTTCTCATGAACTTGCTGGAAATCAGAGGTTTCCAAGGTCTCTACTTTGGGGTTGATTAATTTTCTATGGTTGCTCACTTAATTCAGAAAACCCATTGACTCACTAAATTCCCAAATTATTAGAAAGCATATTCAAGGATAAACTCAGCAGCCAGATGAAGAGATACACAAGTCAAGGTGTATAACACAGGAGCTTTTGTGTTCATGTGTTGAGTTTTGGGTCTGGCTTCTCAACCTGGAAGCTCTCCAAACCCCCTCTTTTGGGGTTTTATGGTTTTTATGGAGGCTTCATTACACATGCATCATGGTTTAAACCATTGGCCGTTCGTAATTGAATCAACCTTCATTCCCACTCTCAGCCCTAGAAATCAGGGGGTGGGACTGAACGTTCCAACCCTCTGTTTATGGTTGTTTTCCCTGACGGGCAGCCCCATCCTTAGGTGCTTTCCTAGGCCACCTCATTAGCATAAGTTCAGCTCTAGTGGGAAGGGGCTTGTTGTTTCCTGGGCATGAAGCCCTTTCAGGAACTGAGGACCAGACACCAAATACTATAGTAAAAGATAGTGTATCAGAGTGATCAAATATAGATTTACTATACATCATAATCTTGCAAGAGATAAATGCAAAAACTATATTCATTGAGGTAGAGACAGTGGTTTCTGTCCACTGCCTTCCTCCGTGCTGCCCCTCCCACCCAAAGCACTGTCTTCTGCCAAAAACACACACCCAGCACACAGCCCACAGCATGTTACCAAAAATAGGGCACCACACATCCCTGCGTGAGCTGAAACGCTAGGTAATAGTTAAGATTATTATCTAATTTCCAGATTAGATCATTTTAAACACTGTTAAATATTTCTGTGATATGCTCAACTCACAGTTTCATTAGAGTTGAATACCTATTAATCCTCTGAAGATATCAAAACATACTTTATATTTTATTTAATTTCCTATGAACTATTTATATTCCTTGCTCACAATTAATAAAAAACTTAGATTAACACTAGAAATTTTTCATTGCTGCTTGTACAAATGTCATGATTAGACTAATTTGATTAGTTGATTATTAAAAAATTGAAGTGGGCTTATTTATAAATCATAATTTTAGCAATAAATATTTATTCTAAATAAAGAAAAAATCTGTGCATAGTTGGTCCATTACATTTAATAAAATAACTTAAGGGAGGTACGGAACAGATTGTATTCAAATTAATGTCCATGTCGTACACTTGTTCAACTATAAATATGTAAGTCACTGTTATGTACAGATATTCATATTCTTATGTTCCCTTCCTCTTTTCCCTCTCTTACATCAAAAGAAACTGGGGATAATTACATCTTGGAGTTTCAGTCAGGCTCTCAGAGGCACAAAGTTACTTGAATAAATAATGAGCGTCACAATAGAAGTCACCATGGAAACACAAGGATGTATGTTTCTATGGAAACTCCAAGCCCTCTTATTTATATTTATGATCTCTACTTAGGATAATAGTAATATTTGTCATTTGTATCATATGAAAAAATCAGAGCTGGAAACTGGTGATAGACATGTTGGTATAACAAATGTGTCTAAATAAAACATGACCTAGGAGCTATCTATCCATTCAGTCAGCCAACC
>PVKM010025457.1:0-19923 GCA_004027735.1 Carollia perspicillata | reverse complement strand
ACTGATGGGCACCTAGGTTGCTTCCAACACTTGGCTATTGTAAATTGTGCTGCTATGAACATTGGGGTGCATAGGTTCTTTTGGAATGGTGTTTCAGGGTTCTTGGGATATAATCCCAGCAGGGCAATTGCTGGGTCAAAAGGCAGTTCCATTTTTAGTTTTCTTAGAAAATTCCATACTGTTTTCCATAGTGGTTGTAGCAGTCTGCAATCCCACCAACAGTGAACTAGGGTCCCCTTTTCTCCACAACCTCTCCAACACTTGTTGTTTGTTGCCTTGTTTATGATGTCCATTCTTACCGGTGTAAAGTGGTATCTCATTGTGGTTTTAATTTGCATTTCTCTGATGGCTAGTGATACTGAGCATCTTTTCATGTGTCTCTGAATCCTCTGTATGTCCTCCTTGGAGAAATGCCTGTCCAAGTCCTTTGCCCATTTTTTAATTGGGTTGCTTGTCTTCTTGGAGTGGAGTCGTGTAAGTTCTTTGTATATTTTGGGGATTAAACCCTTGTCTGAGGTATCATTGGCAAATATGTTTTCCCATATCATTGGGTCTCTTTTTATTTTAATGCTGTTTTCTTAGCCCTGGCTGGTGTAGCTCAGTGGATTGAACACAGGCCTGTGAACGAAAGGATTGTGGTTCGATTACCAATCAGGGCACATGCCTGGGTTGCAGGCCAGTTCCCAGCAGGGGATGCACGAGAAACAACCATACATTGATATTTCTCTCCCTCTATATTATTCTTGACTTATATGCATCACTGCCTCTAGTCCTGTATCTGGTGAGTTACTAAGTTCTATTAATTCTTCCCTTCACAGTGTTTCTCACAGTTTTCTCTTCCTTTTTACCAGCCAAGTTGAGGCATGTTTATCACTTCATGTCTAAACCATTGTAGTAGACCCCTAACCACTCTCCCTGACTCCATCTCTTCCTTCTCGCCACCTTGATTTATCCCGAATTAACAATCAAATCCATCTTTTTGTTCAATGGCAGTGATTACATCTCTTGTACTCTAACAACAGAGACAAATCCCACTTTAGTAGCTCCCCAGACTCTTTGGCATAGCTATTAAGCCTTTCAAATTCAAGTCCCAGGCTTAGAAATGTCCTTTTCCAGTGTTTCCCAGTGGTGCTTTACCCAGTGACCCTGATTCCAAATTGACCTATTTGACCTCTGATTTTTGCATGTGCCTTCCTTTCTTGCTCAATCTCTCTTCCTCCCTCCTCCACTTTATAGAAGGATAAGTTGGATGTTAGCTCAGGTGGTCCTCCTTACCTGAGACGATTCTAGTCTCGCTGGCACCAAAAGATATACCATTCTTGGGGTATCTATCCCATTTGCCATGAACTATAGTTGTCTGTGTAAAATCTTGCTACCCCTATTAAAGAGCTCCTTAAAGGAGGGGCTGCTTTCAACAGCTTATTATCCAGTCCTTTAGGGGGACTTCAAATCCTTGTAAAGAATAAAATGCTTCGTTAGCTAAAATCCATATGTGGCTACCTTCTTATCAATGCAAACAGCACCGTTGACATTTACTATTCATAGAAGGAGGAATAAAGTCCAATCAGCTATAAGTGAAAACAGGACTTGAACAACTCGTATGTCTAGTCCTACTTAGAATCAGATTGATGGGAGCATTTTTCAGTTCTGCTTGAAATAGAAATCCGGCCTTGGAAGAAAAGTTCTACTGATTTTTTTTTTAGGTAGTGGCCATGTGTTTAAACTTAATTTACATATCGTCAAATGATAGAGAAATTAAAATCTCTGTTTAAAGGCAGATGCATAAGGTTATGGTTTAGATTTATTTTATTTTGATCAATGACTGTCTATATTTGTATATTCCAGCTGTCAATAAATAATGAATCAATGATAGCACTGAAAATAAGCTTCTTTCATCTCATCTTTTAATAATTTTAATGTCTTGTATTTTGACTAATCTACTATGCAATAGTCTATACATATTATGTTGGAAGCCACTGATACAATGGGAATTGACAATGTCAACAAGTTTTGGATGTTTTCAGTAAAAATAACTGGGATGTAGTCACTGTATACACAGAAGTTATTGTCATCTAGTCATTTATCTAGCAAAAGCAAATTATGCAGCTTGGGGAAATATAGAACTAAATGATACAATTTACTTAGTTCAGTGAATTGTTATTTACTTTGTATTTTATTTCTACAGATAATTTCTGACCCTAGACTTCGTTTTGAGTTAGCACTTCGAGAAGCTGGACTTCATAAAACCTTTTATGCCAAAGAGATATTACCAAAAATCAGTCCTCAAAAACCTCCAAGAAAGGACATGGAGTCTACTGTATTTAAAATTTAGAATTCATCTTCAAATCCTATTAAATATAAACAAAATTTTTCTCTGAATACATTTATATGGATATCAGTAATTATTGCTTTGTAAAATTTTTAACAATATCAGACATAGAAATCGTAGTATCTGTTATAGTTTGAGCTGTAGAAATGGTCTTGACAGACCCAGGGTAAAGAGGTATGGAAAGGTAGAGAGCTGAGTCCTTCACGGTGCTCTAATCCTGAAACTGTGACTGCAGGGGTTGATGTGTAAAATTATTAAATGTCTCTGTGGCACCAAAAAAAAAAAAAAAAAGAAATCATAGCATCTATTAAAACAACCTTGCTTTTTAAAAAAAATTCTTAGAATTTTATTCACTATTTCCAATATCTTTGTTTCTTTAATAGTACTAAATTCTTCAAAACAATGGAACTTAATTATGACACATATGATACATATATTAACATTTAGTAAATTGCAATTTAGATGTTGCGCTATCACATGAAAGGAGATCAAAATAACCATTTATAAAAATTAAAATTTATTTTGCTGCTACCTGCTAACATTCATTTTGTTTGTTGTTTTCAGAATTTAACTCTTAATCACGGAAACTTCATTATCATTAATATTTCTATTATTTCTTGATTATTATAAGAGAAGATTCAACTTTTCTCTAAATTTAGAAGCCAATTTGGTACACTATGTTTATTGCAAACCAGTAATCCAACCAATTTCATTTTGCAAATTAGCCCATAAATATAAATGAGAAATTAGAAATAGCATTGAAAATGTGGGAATATCTGTTTTGACTTGGTAAAAAATGTGCATCGTTGTTTAGAAGGAATATTTTAAAATTTATAATACTTAGAATGTGTCAAAAGTTCCATAAAATCTATTGGGTTGGCCAAAAAGTCTGTATGTTTTTTTCCATAAAATAAAAGGCATTTTTCATTTTCATCAATAACTTTATGATTTGGATATTCTGAATATGTTGGCTATCTCCCACATGGCATAACATTGATTGTTCTTAATGAACATCTTGATTTGATCACTATCAACTTCAACTGGTCTACCTGATGACTGCGGAGCATCATCATCCAGCAAGAAATCTCCAGCACGAAACTTCGCAAACCATTTTTGACATATTCAGTCTGTCACAGCACCTTCTCCATACACTGCACAAATCTGGTTTTACATTTCAGTTGTGTTTTTACCTTTCTTGAAATAATAAAGTGTAATATGCCAAAAATGTTGCATATTTTCTTCCATCTTCAATATTAAAATAGCTACACGAAAATTCACCAATTTTGGTAAGTTTTTTTAAATGCACACTGATATGACAGCTGTCACCATACAATCTAACAAAATTGTTACAAATGAAGTTAAAGACAACTAAGCACTACCAGAGCCATCTTACAAAAACAAACAAACTTTTTGGCCAACCCAATGTTAAATATCTAGATGATTTCATAGGAAGGCAATGTTTCAAATAAATTCAAGCATAAGTTTTACTCTTTTTAAAGAACCACACAAAAATAAGCAGCTTGTGGCACCCAGCAGGAGGAAGTGCTGCCATCTTGAGAACCATAGAGTTGGTATTTGTGGATCTGCTGAAAACAGCTGCGATATGGGAGCAGTGTAGCTGTTGGCTCTCCCCTGACTCAGACCTTATTCATTTTCTTTCTTTTTAAAAACAGTACTAGTAATAGTTACCATTTGTTGAGCAGAACTGTGTGCTCAGTACCATGTATATATTTTACATAGAATGTCTTATTTGAACATAATAGCAACCTTATGAGATTGTTGTTTCCATTCTTTTCAGATAAGGAAACAGGTTCAGAAAGATAGAATAATTTGTCCTAGATCAGTTGTTTTTCAACTGTGAATCGTTAAATCAATTCAGTGAATCCTGACCAGCATTTTTTAAATGAAACAAAATAAAATAAATCTGAAATCCAAATGCCTAATGAATATGTGAAAAGATGGAAATGCCAATTAAAACCCCAATAAGATACCAATATATATCCACCAGATTGGCAACGATACCAAGAAATCTTAACAATATCAATTAATACCAAACAGGACAATGGGAGACCACCACTGGTGGTGAGAGTGTGAACTGGAGAAGTTTGGACTTATCTGGTAAAGTTCTAAATGTTAATATACTCTGATCAAAGCAATATTGCTCTGATCAGAGCAATTCTGTTTCAAAATATATGCATTTGAGAAGCCCCTGCATTGTGCATAAGGAGACATGAACTAGTGTTCCCAAATGAAAACAAGCCAAATGTTCATCAACAGTAGAATGGATGTGAAAATTGTGGCATATACATGGAATTGCCTATGATAATGAAAATGAACATAATATTGAGTAAAAGGACCCAGATGCGAAAGCTTACATATTATGTTGTATTTCATTTATTTGGAGTACAAACTAATCTATATTTAAGGATACATACATAGGTGGTGGAACAATAGAGGAAAACAAGAAAATATTTAACACTAAAATCAAGGTAATGGTGACCTCTCAGGGATAGGGAGGCTGCTGGGGTGGAGGCTTCCAAGTTCTGGGTAGTGATTTTATGAGGTTTCTGTAAAATATACATATATGTTTATATACTATTTGGGCAATGCTATACATTCCTCAATAAGCTGAAAAAAATAAGAAAGCAAGTTATTAAAAATCTAATTAGTATATTAGTATATTATACTAATTTTTAGTATATTTTTAGTATATTTTTTAGTATATTAGTGCATCAGAAGTAGTTTTTTAGCCAGTTTCTGGTTAAATATTCATAATTTACAGGAATTTTTGTGATAGCAATGACAGTCCCTGCCTGGGAGTCATATTTACCCCAACACAGGATAGTACCCCTTTTATTTTCTGTTTCCCCAATCCTTGGGCGCTGCTTCACTTAGGCTCTTGCCAGTCTAGTTCATCAGGTGGGCATCAAAAAGAAAACAGTATGTACCAAGAAGAAGAAGCACTGTGCCGTGCAATTTTATCTCACCTATTCACATGTGTGTACATAGTGGATCACAACAAAAGTGCATTTCTTAATGGTTCAAAGACATTAAAAACCATCACCATTATTAATACCATCAATCCCATTATTAATAAATTATATAGTCTGATCAACTTCATGTCGTTGAGGATGGTGGGCTTGTCTCAGACTAAATGGAAAGACTGTAATCAGTCCATCTGGTAGGAAGTCAATTTTGTGCCCACCAGCAAAGCTACAAATACATCCAAGTCTGCATTTTCATTTTGCTGCCTTTGGTGTTCAATAGAGAGAGTTGCTCCCAAACACCAAACCTTTCATGTGTGTTTTGGATGTCATCACCTCTCAACTCCATGAGAATTTCTCTTTTTTCATTATGCTCTTTCCTATATCTTCCAGATTGTGTATGTTTTCTTCCTTCATTCTTTTAATGTGGTATATTACATAGATTGATTTTCATATGTTGACTCACCCTTGCATTCAGGGATAAACCCCACTTGTTCATGGTATACAACGCTTCTACTATGCTGCTGAATCCAGTTTACTAGTCTTTTGTTGAGAATGACATCAACATTTTTTAAGAATATAATTTCACTTTTTTAAATAGAAAATTATTTTGGATCTTTGTTTTTCATTATTTTTATTTCTTAGCTTTAATTTTCCTTAAGGCCTTATCTGTTATGTCTTTCTTTCTTTTTAAAAAGATTTTATTTATTTATCTTTAGAGGGGAAGGGAAGAAGAGAGGGAGGGAAATATCAATGTATGGTTGCCTCTTGTGTGTCCCCTACTGGGAACTGGCTTGCAACCGAGGCATGTGCCCTGACTGGGAATCGAACCGCAGTTGTTTTGTTCGCAGGTCCGCCCTCAATCCCCTGAGCTACACCAGCCAGGGCTGTTATGTCTTTCATTCAGTTTTTAATTTAGTCCCATTTCTGAAATTTTTTTTGTTTATAATTTTTTCCTAAGAACATATCACCTAATCTGAGTTTTCCCAATTATGATTAATATTCTCTTATATCTTATATCATTTTTATTTTCTTTAACTTTTAGCTAATAATTTTAATCTATCTTGTGGTAATGCCTCTCTGGTGTTTATTCCTTATCTGTTGGGATGTTGCTATGCTTCTTAATCTGTTTTTTAAATATTAAAATTAAGATTTGACCCTTTTCTTTGTTCATTCATACTTGAAATTAACTTGCTTGAAATTAACTTTTAGAAGTATTTTGTGGCTCAACATAGTTCTTCTAACTTTACAGCTCTGGAGTTCTCTTTTTGTTATTTTTGTCCAGGGTTCAAAAATTTTTGGCAGCTCATTTTCTGGAGATATATCCTTCTCTGTTTTTAGCTGGACCTGCTATTTCCCTTGACTCTGTTGTTCCTATGCTGCTCAACTGGACTCTCCTGGCAGCAGTTTCTTGTCATTGTAGGGCTTTGCACTAGAGGTAGGTTTTGACTGGCGTGGGAATTCACAGAGCCTAGACTTCTCTGGCCCCTTCAGGTTTTACTGAAAACTCTTCGTATTCATTCATTATTAGAAAGTAAAACTCTCAGTTTCAGCTGAAATAGTTTCCAGTAAGTACTTCTTGGTTCCTTTAGAGTTCTCAGGTCCATCTCATGCCCCTTGCTCTCCTCTGTCCTGCAGTGATGTTGGTATAATCAAGTCTTATAGCTGTCAGTGGTTCCTCCACCCATTCACATTTGTTAGTGTAAAGGAATACTTTGTAACCTACTACTGAAGATTATCCCATGGGTTTTGGTGGTGGTGTCCTGGTGCTTGTCGTTGTTTCCGTTTATAGGCTGATACAAGGATATTCTAAAAGTATCACTTCTTCTGTCATCTTTCCAGAATCCCCCCAAAATGAATCTGGATGCTAACTGCCTTTTTTGAACTAAACATGCTTTTCCCTCGAGCCTACCCCAACTCATTAATGGAGCGAGCCATCATCTGTACAACCTAAAATCTGGGAGTCACTCATTATGCACCCCTCTTTCTCACTTGCAACATCTTCCCAAGATCTACTGACTTTCTGTCCTCTATGCTGGAACCATACTGCCAGTGGAGAATGGTTGTGCTTTGTGCCTTCCCAGCCACAGCATTCTCATCTTTGTAGAATTTCCCACATTATGCATCGATTTCCCACAGTAGAAGCTAGATACTCAATTTCACTAGTCTCTTGTGGTATATTCTCTGCTAGTAAGTGTACCCATTTGAGATTTCAATCATAAGAGTGGTATGTGAGAAGACAAGAATCCATTTTAGGGCAAGGGTGGCAGTGCAGGCTTCAGCTTTAGGGGGAAAAAATTGCGTAGCTTTTAGTGTTTAGCACTCAGGGTTGTGATGCAGGCAGAGGTGCCTGGGACTAGCAGAGCAGCAGAGTGTCCAGTGCAGCAGTCTCCTGGCCACAGCTGAGCATTTCTCCATGTGGATGCCTGAACATGGACACTCTGCGCCTCCCAGAAATTCTAAGAACTACCTAACACCCCTTAATAAATCGTTTTGCTTTGTAAAGTAGCTTAAGTGGGGTTCGTTGTCTGCTACTGAGGATAGAATGGTACACTAGCCTTCCTTCAGTTCCTTGAATGTGCAAACCAGTCTCATGCCCTCTATGTATAACCTCTCCATCTCTGTAATCTGCCTTCTCAATGATCATTTTCCCTCTCCTCAGAAAGTAGGAAGAAGAGAACATTTCCATTTATTTTGGAAATTGCTAAATACCATTTTTTACAGCAATCATTTTCACTCCAAGGAAAGGCCAATTATAAGTTACTTTCTGCTCAGAGTTCAGCCCACTTGTTCATATCCAAAGTCCTATATAATATTTTTAAAAATTGTGAAAAGGATAATAGGGTTACTTTCTTCTGACATATATTTTTATCAGTTATTTTTTATGGGGCTCTCATTTTTCAGGTTTTATGTTGCCCTCATTAAAATAAATGCGTTATTTCTTTAGCTGTGCTAGTCCAGAACACAGAGGTAAAACGTGAAATAATTTTGAAGGTAATAAAACATTTTGAATAAAAAGTGGGAAAATTAAAGACTTTTTAAAATCAGACATTGCCTGGAAAACTCATGAGGAGAATCTAAAATACAGACTTTTTAAGATCTCGGTCAAATCCCAGAAAGGATGAATTTTGACCTAAGAAGAAAAAAAAGATCTGAGTATTCTACTGTTTCTGAAATCTGATCAATATGTTTTGGAAAAATAGTTGTATACTTGCTGATGGATTTGAGGATTTACACTTGATAGATTACTGCAGAGTACTAGAGAGGCCCTAAGGGGGAAATGGCCAGGAAGTGAGACGCTGAACATTTAGGAACAGTGAACATTTTCCTTTGAAACTCAATGCGGGACTGGTTACTAAGAATAGAATTCACAAGCTTCATGACCTCTTATGAAGAAAGTCTCAATATGTAGAAAAGAATGGGGCACCAAATCTGACCCGTTCTTACCACATTTTTAAAATCTCTAGAGAGATGTTTTCTGATATCCACAGGAATTTTTCTTCACACCAACAAAGTGCCTGTGTTCTTTTTCTTCTCTACTTTCAGTAGTAGTTGAAGCTAATGTTTTTTACTGCTTAAACTAATTTAGGTTTTTTAAAAAAGATTTTATTTATTTATTTTTAGAGAAGGAAAGGGAGGGAGAAAGATAGGGCAACATCCATGTGTGGTTGCCTCTCGTGTGACCCCTACTGTGGGCCTGGCCTGCAACCCAGGCACGTGCCCTGACTGGGAGTCAAACTGACGGTCCTTTGGTTCACAAGCTGGCACTCAATCCACTGAGACACACCAGCAGTGGCGGTTTGTTTTTAAGTACATGTTCTTAATGACATTGTAAGCCTTATTAATTTAAAAAAAACAGCTTTTTTTCTCAGAGAATTTATTATTTTATATGTGGAAATATAAGTATAGCAAAGAGTAGTGGTATTAATTTCCTTCCATTTTGCACATTTTCCCAGACATGTCAATAGTACTTAGCACCCCATATGCTTGAAACTCCTAATATTTATAAACAACTTCAAAAACAATTTGCTTACATTTCTTTAGACATTTTATAAATATTGTATTAATTTGAAATGCTTACCTTCACAGTATATTTAAAACAAATGCTGCACAAGATGTCCTGTTACTGTTGAAATGTTGTAAACTAACTAAGTTTGGGATGATTATTCAAAGTAATATTTATTTTTAAACTTACTAAAATGAAATAAAACTTTACTTGGAAGTGAAAACTCATGACTTGCTAAAGAAAATCCAGCACAGTGCAACATGAAGTTATGCCAACATAGATTAGGGCCATGCTATCTGGGGAAAACCAGCAAGCAAAAAGACCCAGTAATGTGAAGCGACTCTTTTCTCATTCAAGTTGTTATATCAATATCACAGGGTTACTTAAAACTGTCATAAAAGTAGAAGCCTCAGAGCTTTTTAAATTATTTTTAGATAATTTGCTTTCCCCCTACTTTCTCAATCCAAATCCATGGTTTAATTTAATTTAACAAACATTTACTGAAATTATGGCATAAAGTCCCTGAAACTATTAAAAAGAATGAGGATTGTGGTGATGGTTGCACAACTATGTGACTATTCTAAAAAACACTGAATTATATACTTTAAACAGGTAATTGTATGGTGTGTGGGTTATATATATCTCAATAAAGCTGTTATAAAAAAACAGGAAGAAAAACAAGGAGAGTTACTACATGGGGTAATATGAAAAGAAAATTAAGATACATTGTATAGGTGAGGGTTGGGGAGCAACAACAGAAAAAAAATACATAAAATGATCTTTTCTGTGTTTAAAAAGAATGCAGATTTCTCGAAGGCTATATAAGGCTATATATTATTTGGGGTAACTGGAATGGGATGTTATGGCAGAGTGGTGATAAGGAAGTTTAATTTTTTCTTTATACCCTTCCATACTGTTTTAGTGTTTGCCACAAGCCAGTTGTACTTTTATAATAATGATGTTTAAATCTGAATACAAGGTACCGTGTATTGCATGTTGGGAGATCTAAGAGTTCTAGAGCCTGTATACTCCACCCTCTGTGGCGGGCAGCTTCAGTGGGGCTTGACGTAGATAGGGTCAGTCAACAAAGGCTTTTGACTCTGTGAATAGATGGATTAATGGATGGATGGATGGGTGACGTGTATGAATTTTGCCTTTGCCTGTGGGATACTCAACCAACAATTATCTATAGCCACTGTGAATATGGAGAAATACACTAGGTAGAAAGACATGTTTTAAAATAAATTCTTGTTCTTCCTAAAAGCATGCTCAGAATTTGACCAAAGAGATAAAACATTTCACATATTTAAGAAAAACCACAAGTAAAAGGCAGTAGATAGGAGAGAACTACTGACAAAACACCTCTTGTCCTACTTGCTTCCCTGGTGGGCTGTGATCCAACTCCTCAGCTCCCTGGGGCGCTGAAACAGCTTCGTTCCTTCCCTCCTGTCTCTCTCACCTGGGGCAAAGAAATGAGAAGAACTAAGGAGTGAAGGGAACAGCAAGGGTTTGAATGGCTCCAAAGGTCTGTAAGATTTATAGTAAACTTATCGCATGGCATATAAGTCTGAGGTTAAAACATGAAATCCAGACACCATTGCAGAGGACTTCTGTGGAAGAACATGACCATGATTATCCTCAGAAAATCTCTCTGGAGAAATGGAAAATCTCCTTGTCCTCTACACGGATTTAGATAAAGGAAATTGTATAACCTGTGGTGCAGGCGCAGACCAAAAATAGGCCGTGGAACATTATGCAGCAAGAACGTTGGGAACCAGAGCTCAAACAGTAGGCATGGATGGTTGTTCTAAGGGACGTGGCTCCTTGAGAGGCTTTACAAGGTAGTAGAAAGTTTTTTTGTTTGTTCTGGGTGGTAATGGGACCCTTCCAGTAGGGGAGATAAATTGACTAGAAGCCCTTTTGTTCAGAACTGGCAGATTTTTCAGTCCTGCAGGCTGCTGACCATTGTCACCTCCTCATCTGTGGTCTGTGCTGCTAGGAAAGAAATGACACTCAGGTGTTTCTTTTGTGCTGTTTGTGTTCCCTTGGAGGCTTATGGAAGCTAGTAAGCAGGACCTATTGCTAGCTGTGAGTTTCACCTCAACCATCCCCCAAACTTTCTTCTCAGGCACAAGCCTATGGACCTTTGAATAACAGCCTGAAATGCTTGAATGTTATCAGGTAGACATTACAAAATAGTTAAAGCTTTCTTGGTCATAAAAACAAAGACAGTGCTTTTGAAAGGCTAATATGAGAGCAGGACACACGTTGGGTGTTATCCGGGAAAAGATGGGATTGGGGAACCCAGTCTTGGTTATTTAGAATAAATGAGGTGTGAGGTGATGTGCAAGTGGGTTATCAGTGGAGTCTCTGATCCTTATCACTTGAGAAAAACTAAACTCCAAATTCATTCTTTCCTTTCCTTGTCCCGAAGTAACGCTAGAGGTTTGGAGGAGCAGGTCTCTGTGCAAAGGAAGCCTTGGACAAGTAGGTATGCACTCTCCTAAGCACACGGGTCTGTTAACTGGCCTGGCTCTAGCTTCCCCTTTCTTCTTGCCCAAATGAAGTGTTTCTGAATACCAAGAAAGACAGTGTTCTTCCGGAATCTGAGGTCTATCTTGATCCCAAATATAGGTGAGAAGGAAGCTCCACATTAAGCCCTGAAGCTGCTGCTCCTTTTGTCACACATCACCCTGTGTCCAGGGCCTGTCTGCTGCACCATGTCCTGTCCGTGTTTGTTACTTTGTAGTTCTTTGGTGACGGTCTTGCTGCCTGTGGTATCCCAGGACGTAGAGGTTATGTTCTGCTGTGTTACCTACCTTCACTCATCTCCTGTCACCAGTCACTGGCATGGCGTTGTGCATGTGCCACCCTGGCTTAGATTTGTCTCTGTTCACTTCAGTTATTGGGACTCACACCTTACCTGTCTTTCATTTCGGAAGAAAGATATTCCCCACACTCATCTCCATATGCCAACTTTGATAGCTGTCACCAAAGACCACCCCTGATGAATCATGCCTCCCAGCAGGCAGGCCGCTCCGTAGTGACCTCCCTCCACATTGAATCTAGATGGTCTTTAACCAACAGAATGGGCAGAAGTGATGCTGCGCCAGTTCTGGGCCTCATCGTTAGAAAAGGCCTTGCCATTTCCGCTGCTGTGCTTTCAGAAGCCAGTTGCTCTTAGAAGCCAGTGCTCTCAGAAGCCAGCTGACCACCATGCTGGAGGACAGGCCACATAGGGAGCCCTGAAAAATGAGAAGCGCTGTGGAGAGAGACACCACGGGGTGGAGCAACGAAGCACCAGGCACAGGAAGGAAGAAGTCGCCTAGGGCATGCTGGTACAGTCAGGCCTCCAAGTGATGCCAGCCCCAGCTGCCACGAGCACATAACATAATAACTCTGGTGAGACCAGCAGGAAAACCACCCATCTGAGCATCTGAGCCCTGTCAACCCATGGAATTATGAGAAACAATAATAAATTATTGTTTAAGGTGGTTTGTTATGAAATAGCAGATATGTGAATCAAAACTCTTGGCAAATCCTTGACCATGCTAGTCTTTGCCTGAACTTCTAATAGGAGCAGCCAACATTCAATGAGCGCTAACTACACACCAGGCACTGTTCTTGCTGCTTGGCATGTATGAAGTAATTTGATATGCACAACACCCGACCTATGAGACATGCACTATTGTTCACCTTATTGTATAGTTAGGGAAACTGAGGCACAAGACGGTGACTTACCTTGTCCAACATTACACAGTGCACAAGAATTTAGATTTAAAGTCATATAACCTGACTTCCAATCCCTGAACTCCACTGCCTGCTAGTCTCAGGATTTGCCTGTCTGACCATCCTTCTCTTGTCACAAATACCTAGAACCATGTCGTGCATCCACAAAAAATGATGGGACGTAGCCACAAATCAGTACAATGACTCTTTGGGTTTTCACCTGCATAGGGACTCAAATGTATTGTAATGGCGTGACTTAACAAATGCTGAGAAAGTCTCCTAGCAATCGCATTACATGGCTCAAAGAAGTGTCCTGCTTGAAGCTTGTCATTTTAGAGTCCCTCCTCACCGCACTATTCTGCCGATCATTTTTTGCCAACTCATATTTAGCCTCATTTAGGCAGTTGCTGTTCTCCCTCCAAGCTTTTCTCCAAGCATGAAAATGGAATTTCCTTAATTCCACACCCTAATAGCTATGATCAGCCTGTGGCAATTCACAAGACTTATTGAAGGCTTAGAGTCTAAGATGGGACTGTGATCAGAGAAATAAAGAACTAATATAATAGATGTGACTACAGACCAGCTCCTCCACAGGAGGCCTGCCACCAGCCACCATTCTCCTTGGCATCACCTGCCAGAGTGTGGCCAGCCAGCCTGCCTCCAGGAGAGAACCCATGTGCCTTCTCTGCCTGGAGACCAGGCTCCAACTCTCTCAGGCTCCAAGGGATTAAATAATTCCCCTCTCTTAGAGTCTTCCCAGGACTATTGATTGGGGCTGGAGAGGTAGTCCAGGGAAAAATGAGAGATCCATCCCTTCCCGATGAAGTTGACTTGCCCCCCAAGTACCACAAAAGTACCCTTCAGAAGCCGGCAACCTTCTCCAGAGAACTATTCATGATTGAACAATACTATGTTGGGTACACCAAGAATTCACTGCCCGGAACCCAATCTTGCTTTTCCACTTCCTCTCCAACATGATGTGAACAGGGTCCAGTCCCATACCCTCCTGTCATTTCTCAGTCACTACCCTGAATTTCCTATAAACAAATGCCTAGGCCGAAACATGCAGGGCTCTCTGGAACGAGAACAGTTCTCAGGCTAAGAGCCATCTAAATATAGATTCAGAAAAAAATTAGGTCTTAGTGTAATCATTCTATGAAAAAAAATCCAAACACATTACTAAATGAAATACAATATTTCAATCCAAAGTATTTGAATTTGGGTGTTTCCCTTGCATTCACTTCTTCCAAAAGGCACAATGGTGTGTGGGTGTATTAAAAAAACTGCACACTGTGACATTGTGCATTAAAGTAACAGAAAACAAGCAAGCTGGGGTTAGGGACAGGTTACTTCATACATATGCCACTTTGTTACCAGAACACTAATGTCAACAATAATTGTCACCTGGGGTGTTAACATTGACCACACAGGAATCTACCACAGCGAATGAAAAAATGCACAGAAATGAAAGGGAGGAAATGCTGGTAACACCTCATTTAGAGCACAGCTGGGAAGTACTGAGAAAATGCCCCTGGGAGTGAACTCCTGGGCCTGAAGGCTGCTTTTATGGTGGACAGTGTGAATCCAGATGATGGCTGCCAATCTCAGAGTAACCCCATCCACAGCAGGGTCACAGGCCAACAGGTTTCCTCATCCATGCCCTTTGCAAAGAGTCCAATTTCCCCTGAAGCCATTCTTTTACAGACAGTAGAGTCATTTCAAGTGTGCTGTCTGGGGGGAATCTCCATTTCATCTCACTGTGCATGGCACTGAAGGCCTGGGCTTCTATTTCTACACCTCACCCTGTACCACCCCTGCAGTAATAACCCCAGTGTCTCTAAGCCACTGGAACAAGGTCAGCAAACTGATTACATGAAGTGCTAGATAGTAAGGTTTTTCACCTTTTGGGGTCTTAGGATCTGTGTCGTAACAATTCAGTGTGGGTGTTGCAGCACAAAAAGAGCCAGAGACAACACGTAAACACCGAGCCTGGCTGGTTCCAGTAAAACTTGACAGAAGAGGGAGGCCAGGCTGGGTCCGGCTCCCAGGCTGCAGGTTGCTGACCCCTCATCCAAAACAGCACCAGTTTCTGTGTTTGTGTTCATCTACCTTTGTGCTGTGAGCTGCTTCTTTGCTTTCTCTGTCTCTTAAGGTTTTTCCGTAATTTCTTATGAGCTAAAATATGCCTTTGAAAGTATCTTTAGTTAAGTGGTTTATCCAGATGTGGGTGTCTGGGGAGGGAGGGCAGAGGGATTTTTCTAATACCTAGTTTTCTATCCTGTTGGAAATGTGTCTGCTACACATTTTTTCTGTCTCTTTAATGTCAACTTCTATATCGTCATGTTTTAGAAGTTCTCCCATAAATAGAATATAGCTGGAGTTTTTTTATTTTTCAATCCGATAGTCTCTGTCTTTTAACTACTATGATTATGGGTGCATTTGTATTTATTTCTGGTACCTCATTTTTCTAGTCCTTGTTTACCACATTATTTCTAATCTTTCTCTTTTTTCCTCTTTCTTCTTGCTATGACATTAATCAAGTTTTCCTTTATTTTATTTTTCCCCTCTAATTTATTTGGACACTCAACATTAAATTTTAATTCTTTCTCTGGTAGTATTTTAATACTAGTTCAATAAAACTGGGGTGGGGGAAGACATTTATATAAAGAAAATTTGAATACACAAATAACCTAAAGTCTAACCTCCGTTCTCCTCCCCAGTGATGGTGAGCCCTTAAGTCTCTTCAACTGACCAAACTTCAATTTATTTTAATGTTAATTAGTACTGATTTTTTTAATTCCTCCAAACTGATTTTTTAATCAGTGTTTACCAACTTTTTGCTCACCATTGCTTCTTGAATCCTACACGTCCTTCTGAGTTCAATATATTTTCCCTGAAATATTCTTTAGTTGTTCTTTTAGTAAGCATTTAAGTGTAGAGAATTCTCTTCACCTTTGTTTTAAAAACTGTTTCTATGTTGTCTTCATCCTCAATGATATTCTATCTGGATCTAAAATTCTAGGTTGACAAAAAAATAAAAACTAGAAAAAATAAAACTGTAGGTTGACAACGTATTTCCTCAGGACTCTGAATATATTATCTTCTAGATGATCTAAAATCTTCTAGATTCTGTGACTGCCATTGAGACATGTGCTATTGACCTATTCACTTGCAGGGACTCCCTCTCTCTCCTTTTACTTTTGCTTTTACCATTTTCTTTTAGTTTCCTCAGATAATTTCACTGCAATATTTCCCTGTGTGATTTACTTTTATACTGTGCTTCTTAAATATTATCTTGTATTGGTTCTGGGGATATCTTAGTCATTACATTTTTCAATATTGCCTCTTTATTGTTCTCTCTATTCTCCTTCTGGAATTTCTTTTAGAACTCTGTTGGGTCTTTTCATTTTATTTTTTGTTTCCTACTCTCATTTTTATATTTTCAATCTCTTTTTCTTTTGGTGCATTTTTCTTCAGATTCTTTTCAGTTCTGTTTTATACTTTGGTAATTCTTCAGCTGTGCTTAATCTACTACTATTGAACTCATTGACCAAGTGTTCTTGACAATTACGAATTTTTTCATTTTTATAATTTTCTAATTTTGAATTTTTTTTAATTTGGAATTTCATTTGAAAGTAAAATGTAGTCCTTGGTTTAGTGCAGTGGTTAAGAACCCATATTTGGGTGCTATAGACTGAAAGCCCGTGTCCCCCAAAGTCCTTATGTTGACAAGCTTGGGCGCATTCAGGGTGGTGTGGCCGTAGACCAAAGTCCTTATATTGAAATCCTAACTCGCAACGTGATGATATTAGGAGACGGGGCTTCCTGGAGGTGATGAGATCATAAAGGTACAGCCCAAATATAATGGGATTAGTTCCCTTGTAACAAAGGCCCCAGAGATCAACCTTGCCCTTCTGCCACATGAGGACCCAGTGAGAAGACGGCTGTCTGTTAAATCTGGAAATGGGCCCTCACCAGATCAACACCTTGACCTCAGTTTTCCCAGCCTGTAGAACTGTGAGAAATACATGTCTGTTGTTTAAGCCACACAGCCTATGGTACTTTTGCTACAGCAGCCTGAAGGGACTAAGATATCTGATAAAGAATGGCTTTGTGCAAATTTCATCCCTGCACTTACTAGATCTGTGATCTGAAACAAGTTAGTTAACCTCTCTGTGCCCCCGTTTTCCTGTCTATAAAATGGAAAAATATTAATACCTCCAACACAATAATAATAAGGCTGTCGTGAGGGCTGAATGAGTTAATATTCACAAAACATTTAGAAAAATACCTAACAAGTAGTCTGTGCTGTACTGTTATTATCACGTACATCATTCAAAGTAGCTTGTCCTTTTGCATCTCTCATGCCTGTGTTTTCATTACTTCTGTTATAGTTTCATTCATTTTAAAGATTTATTTTTGTAATCACTTTTTAAGTCCCATTCTAGTAGTTCAAATTTTTTGTATTTAATCCCCTCACACCTTGTGCCCACTGACTGTGCCTGACCCACACAAAACATGTCACTGGCTTCTTCTGTGACTCTTATCACAAGCTCACCTTCAGTCAGGCTGGTTATTTTGTGAGAATCCCCTGCCAACTAGGTGTATCTGTGTTCCCCTAAAGGATTTTGCATTTACTTGTTCCAGTAGAGCCAGGAACATCTCTGTTCCATAACCAATTTTTCTGTTTATATCTTGAACTGGAGTTTTCTGGAATGTAATAAAAAATTGACACTCTAAGCCTAAATAAGGAGCAGGCATGGAGTTTGGATTTCTCAGAGAATTCTACGTTTTTCCCCCCACTGGTTGCCTAGACAGAGAGAGATGAGATTCACTGATGATATCTTTAAATGATATTTTAAACAGATAAAACTTTGCTTCATAATTAATGGTGTATAAGAAACCCCCTCCTCTCTTAATAGCCAAAGGTACTTCTTCCCCATTTCCAAAGAAGCATCATGAAGACCATGTGAGCAGATTTTTTTTTCTCTTGGGTCTTAGTCCCAACACTTCACCTCACCCAACTGAGGCTTTGTGTCTACATAAGCTTTGAACCCAAGCCTTCAGGTCATCAGGTTGGGCTCAGGTCGCTACTCCAGCTTTAAATTTTCTTTTTTCTTAGCATTTTTAAAATTCTCTTCCAGAAATTTTTCATGGAGCTTTGTTAGCTGTTTCCAGCACTTTGGGGTATGTTAGCTCTCCGTCTTGCACAGCTCCCAGTAGACTTGGTCCTTCTCATTATTTCACAGCTATCTTTCTTACTAGTCTCCCTTTCCTCTCACTATTTACTTTCATTTTTTTCTTATTATCTTCTTCTACTTCATACCAGTTACTTTCCTTCTCTGGTAGCATATTTTGATCCTGAAAAGAAAAATACATCAACCTGAAAAGAAAAATAGCCTTATTAATTGGCCTTCTGCTGTCTACCAAGCATCTCTGCCAAGGACAGTGCATGTTGGGCTGATGCGAGAGAATTTCATTTTAAAATCACAGACTTTGACCGTGTAGAAATATTCCCTGGTGTCATTCTTCTCTTTTCTCTAGTGAATATTTCAGATTTAATCATTCTTTTTTTATAGCTTTGATAAGTTACTCATATTTTCTCACTTCATTCCTGACTGATGAACTGGGCTTTGAAAAATAACCTTGCTTGGCTACAATATCTTGAGTAAGAGTGCCCAGACTGGCTGATGCGAAGACTCAGGCCTCCTTGGCAGGTATCTTCCTATATTGAAAATGAGAACACTGGGCAAAGCGGTCTCTCTACTGGTAGCCGTTGCCATACGCAGCTTCTTTGATCCCTCACTCACCAAACCACCTTCTTAGATCATTTCGCTTCTTCTGTAAAACCAAAAAGCCCCTGTAGAAATGCCAGCCAGCAGGTGTGCTTCTATCCAGCCACATTGTATAAAATTTCTTTCTAAAAGTTAATAAATTAAAATTTGCTATTATAAAAACTGCTATACAGACTTCATTGAGCCTTTACTCCTTTTAATTGTAGTAAAATATACATATAGTAGTTTTGCCATTTTCTAAAATTTGATTTTTGAGACCGAGAGAGGGAGAGATCAAATTGTTGTTCCATTTATTATTACACTCACTGGTTGCTTCTTGTATGTGCCCTGACTGGGGATTGAACCTGCAACCTTGGAGTATCAGAATTGTGCTCTAAACAACTGAGCTACCTGGCCAGCTCAGTAGTTTTTACCATTTTAACATTTTTTGAAAGTATAGTTTAGTGGCATTAGGTACCTTCACATTATGGTGTAGCCATCATCACTATCCATCTCCTGAATTCCTTATCATTCCAACTGAAACTCTGTACTCATTAAACACTAACTTTCCCTTCTTCCTTCCCTTAGCACCTGGTAACCTCTATTCTACTTTCTTTCTTGGTGAATTTGACTTTTCTAAGCTCCTCAGATAAATGGAATCCTACAGCATTTGTCCTTTTGTGACTGGCTTATTTCATTTAGCATAACGTTCTCAAGGATCATTCATGTTGTAGTATGTGTCGAAATTTCATTAAGCCTTTACTTTTTAATGCATTGAATTTGATGCCCTTTTTGGGAAGCTGACTTTTCATTAGTCACAAAGCCATAAAGCATTTTATCTGCATCGATACTGAGATCATCGCTGACATCTCTCACTCATGAGCCCTTTAAACGCTGTTCTCTCCCACAGCTACTGCTTTGGCTCTGTCATGTTTGAACTTTCCTCAGCCTTTTAACAAAGGAAAGACTTTGGAAACACATCATCTTCACATGAAAAGGGAATTTTTATTCTGAAATATGTAAGCTGCTTAACTTATTAGGTGAAAATTTGAAGGCACTGACCTTCACAAGCAGGAGAGCTGACGAGTCCAACAAAAAAAA
>PVKM010025456.1:0-19924 GCA_004027735.1 Carollia perspicillata | reverse complement strand
TAGCTGCAAATAACCCCACAAACAAAGTGTCAATGAAACAACCTGCACCTCAATGTCCAGACACATCTTACTTGTGTTGTTTCAGCAAACCTTAGCTAACTGGGCATTCCTGGGTCATCAGGTGAAGACCAGGCCTGTTGCTTCTCCAGCCAGTCCATCTGTTCCTACCTGTGGTCTGGGTGTAGTTATGACTTGCAGACACCCCCCACCCCTGGATTAGAGTATAAACGGGTACCCCCTCCTCCACTGACCCACAGTTCCTTTCTGACTCCCAGGCAGCCTACTCAGGTGATAGGCCCCTACACCTCCCAGTCTGGGTGAGCTCGGCTGCTCTTTCAGAGTTCCTGGAGTAAGCAGTTGGGAATTAAGGTAGAGTTTGAAAGAGTTTTTAGGCACAGAAAGAGTTTTCTGTCTGTGCCTAAGTGTTGTTCCTTGCCATCAGAGGTAAATGTAACAGGAGAGGATCCCAGGCAATGACCATTGCACCCAGCACTTAGATATTATTATGGGGCTTTCTAGTTTATGGGGAACTTTCATATGTATCTAATACAAGCCTGACCACAGAGTATAAAGCCAATAATGATATTCTCATTTAGCAATAAGAAACCACGACCATGGAGGTTAGAGGCCTTGATCAAGGCTACTCAGTTAATGGAGAAGTTGACACCAGAAATCTGGTTTCTTGCCTCTTTAGTGGAAGGAGGCTGTCTTCCAAAACACCTTGGCTGATCTAGTCTCTGGCCAAGACATCTTCACTGTTCACCGCAGGGCCCTCTGAGGTGGGAAGGCACCAGCCTGTGGACCTTGTTCGTTTCCCTAAGCACCCTCGGGGGAGGCAGCAAGGGCCGGGCTCTGGGGGGCGGTTCAGGGCTGACCTGGCCGCAGCACCTCAGCTCCCGAGCCGCCTGAGGCGTAGGGTGCCTCCTCTGCTGCCCCACACCCCGTTCTTATTGCTCCCAGAGCCACCTCCCTCTTTTTTCCTCTCATCCTTCCCCGTTTCTCGCCCTCTCCCCCATTTCTCCTTTTCCACACAGGCTACAGAAATGGCCCAACTACCTAAGCAGGTTCTCCAAGTCCCTTCCCAGGACCCCGGTCCCACGGAAGGAGGTCAGAAGTCAGGAACAGAAGACTGAAACCACCGAGAGCCCAGCCCTACCCAGTTCCCCTCCTTTAAAAGGCGTTGGCATCATGGTCTAATGTTACAGCACTGATGAAGAGCCTGACCTGAACCGAGGGCCCAGGTCTGCCATAGGCCATGTGGACCAAGACCAGTGACTTTCCGCTTCGGGCCTACGTGGCCTCATCTGGCAGGATGGCTCCTGTAATCTGAGTTCCTTCCCTGCCTGTTGAGTCTCTGTGAGGACTCATTTGGTAAGCTGCAGCAGCAAAGCCTTAGTATAGATTCCATCCTCTGAAATGACTCTGCCATTAAAGGGAGGTGGTGGCAGGGGCTAACAGATTCACAGAAACGCTGGAGAGTCCGAAAAGGCTCTTAGTTAAAATGCAGACATTGTAAACATTCAAGCTTGCTCCACCCTGGGGCCTGGCTGGTGGGAGAGGTTACGGCACCGTCCACCATCGCTGACATTACACAGGTGCCTGTATATGTTGCCAGTGAGGGATTCTATTAGGGCCCCTCGTGCACATGGAACACCTGTGCGAGAGGAGATGGGTGTACTCTAGTGAGCTGTATCTAGAAGCAGTTTTGTGGCTTAATTTTGAGAAAGGCCCCTTGCACCTAAATATCTTCCCATCTCATTATATACACATTATATATATAAAATAAAATTCTATCATTAAGAGTCCCTTTGAATTAGGGATTGTACTTCTATTCTAGGCGAATTGTGTAGAAGAGCTAGTATGTTACTTTATCAGTTACTCTCTAGCTATGCTATCTTGGGCACCAGTCCTGCCACTTTGCCAGGGCCCTTGGACTTTTCTCCTTGGGACCCAGAATCCTAGAGTCATGTTCCACTTTCTCGGGGCTGATGATCTCAGGGCTTGACCCAAACGGCAGGAGGAAATCCTGGGGCTGGGGGCCAGAGAGGAGAGCAGCACCTCGGAGGACCACAGGCCCTGGCCACATAATTGCGGAGCAGCCGCGGAGGTGGACATGGCAATGGAAGGCCCTCCCCTGGCCTTCCATCGTGAGGGAGGAGGAGAGTGAGAACACAGCAGGCAGGCACAGCGGGCCACCGTGAGTGCTACTGCTCACTGGGTTTTGCATTCATTCTACTCACTGCAACTTTTGGTGATTGTCTAATTATGACTCATTACAAACATCAAGTTATATTTTACAAGGTCGTAACTACAGGGGAAGGGTACAATTATTATAATGAAGGCTCCCAGCCCCAGACTCTCTCCCCTCCAATCAGCCCCAAATGCCACTGCTCACATCATTTTCCTCGCCTTCCACCTGATCTTCCTGTGTCTTTCCTGCATCCTCTCCTCAAGGCCAAGGTGACAGAGGATGATCAGGGCATGGTCTCCTCTTTGGTTTTGTTTTTTTTTAAATCAAAATGTACTTTCCTCCCTTTTCTGCTTCCCTGCTAATGAGCATCTTTTCCCTGGCACTGCCTCACGGAGGGGAAGGGCTGAGGACGTCAGATGGTGACTAACAGAGTCATGGAGACTGGGCCTATGATGAAGAGGAGCGGGAGGTAAACCAGAGAATTAGTGCCTTCCAACATGGCGAGGGTTGAGATCCGCCTATGAGCTGAAGCCAGGCAAATGGTTCCTTGAGGGCCAGTGAGACCTCAGCACTGGGAGCAGGGAAGGCTTAGCGTGACCTGTATATACTTCTTTCTTGCCTTTCTCAGAAGTCCTTTTATCCTTGAAGACTGTTATAGGGGGAACCAGCCTCCCTCCTCTAAAAGCCACTTTCCAAGGCAAAGGGTGGTCTGTATCCAGAAAAGGGGGAGAGGGTGCATCTCAGCCCCCCTTCTGCTGGTTAACCTACTTCCAGTAGTAAGGTGCCGCTGTTTAAGGATGACAGTCACAAACCCAAGTACCCAGAGAAGGGAAAGCAAAAAAGTGAGAAGTCTGGACAAACCTTTTGTGCCATGGAAGTGGTAGTTTCCAGTTTGGAAAAGAGACTTTAAGGGAACACAACAGCTGGTGTCAAAATCTGAAGGGCTCTCATGTGTAAGATGGAAGGCTTGACCCATGTGCCTGGAGGCTGAATCGAGACCTACAAGCCGGCCACCCATGGACTTGGCCACCTCACAGGGTAGTGAGTTCATGGACGACCAGTCATCAAGAAAGCCATAAAAGAGGCTCTCTCTCTGGGTGCCCGCTGGGCTCTGGGGTCCCCTCCACCCTAAGATTGTCTGTGTCTGTGACTCCAGGCAATAGCCCCTGGCATACGCCTTGCTCACAGTAGGTGTTCAACCAATGCTTTTAGGCTGTCAAGTGGGTAATATTAAATTACACAGGGAAATCAGCTCTCCAGTAGGTGGTAGACACCTTCTCCTGGAAACCTTTTTACAACCATAGGTAAAAATCATAGCTCCTTGCAGGGTTGATTCACATAACTAGGAGTCACCCAGAGTGTTTCTTTAAAATTCAGATTCCTGTGCCTCACCCAAAATTCAGGTTCAGTAGGTTTGGAATGGGGACAAGAAATCTGCATTTTTAAATTCGGCTCCAGGTGATTCCTATGCCCGGGCTTGCCAGGCCACACTGTAAGAAAAGTGGGCCTACAAATAAAAAGCCAAGGGTTCGTCTGGTTCCCTGATATCAGGCCCGTCAGTGGTGCCATTGCCTTTGACTTTCCATATCTACTTGCCCTGGAGATGGAAGAGGCCTCTGTCTCATCTGGCTAAACTTCAGGAAACCCTGAGGCCCAGAGCAGATGGAAAAATAAGGTGCCTTTCATTCTAAGACCCATTCCCAAACAACACATTCGATAGCACTAAAAGCTGAACTCCCATACCCGCGTCACCCACAGACCCGGTCCTGAGAGTTTGCCCAGCTTCCTGATGCTCCTGACCTTGGTCCTTACCTCTCCATTACTTGCTCCCACTGTCCTGTGGGGGCTTAGACTTTGGCTCCTACCTTTACCATGATCTGGGCTCTGCTTCTTTTTTCCACTGCTTTGGGCTACCCAACCTGGCTGCCAGGACCGCACACCTTGGGGCCGTCTGCCATCAGTTCCTTTGCCTTTTTGTTCCAGCTGTGCAAGCAGAACCCAGCCAGCCTCGGTTGGAAGCTGTCTCCGCAGCTGGACCGAGAACCAAAGGGGCTAGACCCACCCCAGCCCCCCTTTCCAGGGAGCACTTCCTGTCCATGGTGCTTCCTGCCTCTGTTCCTCTCCCATTGCCTCTCAGGACAGATGGAATCCAGTTTCTTCCAGAAGCTTCTCTCTCTTTCAGTCCCCAAATCACTACCAAGGGCCAACCCAGCCAGGCTGTCCCCTCCCCTCTGCCCTTTCTCTGCAGGGACTGATTTGTTTAGTTTGAACAGTTTAATCTTCCCCTTCTCTTAAACAGAGCTGTCTTCCTCTGAGCCCTGGTGGGAGGCGTTCTGTATTGGGCTGAATAAAGAGGGACTGGGGAGGAAGGTAAAAAAATAAGAAGGAAGAAGGAAAGAAGGAAAACATATCTCTTGGCGAAATCCATAGCACCACTTTCTCAACATCTTTCCCAACTACATTATTTATTGCGCGACTAAAACATTTATTCCTCCCCTGCCCTTCCAAAAAGCACGGGTATTTTCACTGAGCTATAACAAGTACAGCGAGGCAGTAAACATCAAACATTAGATACACAACAGTGCACCCTGGAAAACTCTGTGGCTCACAGCAGCCAGGGAGAGACTGCAGGACAGAGGGGCAGGGGCTGGGAGGAGAGAGTGTAGTTCCAGGGTGCAGGGAGAGGCGAGGAACAGGAGGAGGGAACCGAGACTCAGGCTGTGGGGAGGAACTGTCACTTCTCTAGGCCGACAGCTTAAGGGGCTGCGAGCCGAGGCTCTCGGGGAGCCAGAGGCCTGGGCCCACGAGGGGCTGTGCTGAGTCGACGGCCAATTCTACAACACTGATGTGCAAGGAAACCCTGGCTGATGACAGGCTTTACGAGCAGGCACTTTAACCCATTCCATAATTTATATAATTACGTACATTTACAACCTGTGGCACGATAGAAGGGGCATAGACTTTGTTTGGACTCAGACACATCTCTGTTGCTCTTACGACATCTCCTTGCTGTGTGACTTGGGGCAAGTGACATGATCTCTCTGAGGCTCAAGTTCCACTGCGACAGAAACAGGTAGACCCACACCCACCTGGAACTGCTGTTTTGGAGCCCTAAGGTCACGTATGAAAAGTACCTAGTACTTTACGGGAATTTCACCTCAGTGTAAAAGAAGTCTCTCTCACACTGCTTAGCCCCCAACGGGTGTCACGTTTTTGGCTGACAAGCATCCTGAGTACTCGCGGGTTGGCAGACTCACTTCCTACAGGCCTGGCGTGCATGCTAATGAGAACACACAGCATAATAAGGGACACCTGACATTCTTGAAGGCCACTAGCTCTCTTTGGAAGAATCCGTCCACTGACTTATGACAGCGAAGTTCCTCGTCCCCCTTCCTCCTGGCTTCCCCTTGACTGAACTAGCGGCTGCCGCATCCCTTCCCGGCCTGGAGTCTGCCGGGTACGCGCAGAGCAGCGTCTGTCCACAGCTGCCGCAGGGGGCTCATGACCGGGGAACCCTGCTCTGCCTCTGCTGTCGTCCTTCTCAAGGCAGGAGGGACACCGCTTCCTCCTCGTGTGTTTGCCAGCCCTTCTTTCTGTCTCAGAGCAACCCGTGTCCAGACGCACAGAATCGTATTCGCCTACACAGTTCCCTCACCGGAGAAGAAGAGGTACTGGGACCCGGCACCGTAAGATCTACTACTCTACTCACTAGGTGTCTGGCAGAGCAGCTAAGTGAACCACCGTGAGAACAAGATAACCAAACACGACTGGCATTTATTATGTGCTAATATTATCTAACTTATTCTTATGACAACCCTAGCAGGTACTTATTATTATCAGTATTTTCTTTCTTTCATTTATTTATTCCTTTTAAAATATTTTTAGTCCTGGCCAGTGGCTCAGTTGGTTGGAGCATTGTCCCACACACCAAAGGGTTGCTGGTTCAATTCCTGGTCAGGGTACATACCTAGGTTCAGTCAGGGCGCATACAGGAGGCAACCGATTGATGTTTTGCTCTCACATCGATATTTCTCTCTCTCTTTCTCTCCTTTCTTCTCTCTCTAGTATCAATGGAAATATCCTCGAGTGAGGATAAAATATGTATCTCTATATCATCTATCTATCTGTCTGTCTGTCTGTCTATCTGTCTATCTATCTATCTGCATACCAGGTTTGGCAGAAGGAACGTAGTGCTGAATAAGATAGCTGTCTTCATGGGAAGTCATGATCCAGGTGAGGAAACAGGCCCACAGAGGGTGGCTAAGAACATATCTAGCCTTGGGAGCAATTTCATGCCTCACACTTCTCTGCAGGGTGCCTTGCAGTCTACGTATCCCATGGGACCACCTCAGGCCAGAGCAGGGCCCCCGGCTCCCAGCAGCTGCCATGTTGGGAGTCAGGTGCAACCTTGTAAACTGTAGAGCACAATGTACTCTACAATCAAAGGCCAGGTCCCTTTCTAATTGTAGACCACTGGCAGCGGCGCCCAGGAAGGCACCTGGGCCAGTCCCTGAGCAGCACTGATTCCAGGCAGAGCGTGTTTGACCTCCCTCCCTTGCTCTGGCTCTGGCTTCATCTGACTGCAGGGCCACCTGGTTCACACCAGCCGCCTCTGCCACTCAGTGCCATTTCCTTCCTGTCGCTTTGGGCACTTCCCAGCATGGGGAGTGGGAAGGAGAGGAGAACGGCTCCAATGATAGCCAATTTGCCTAAAACTCTGATGCTGGAGTTAATAAAAAGAAACGAAGCCATTCAAACTAGCCCTGACATTGCAATGCTAGTTACAATGTGGCGACAGAAGGCGTGCACTTTGGCACAGAGCGTGGTGTCAGCCTGGTCGGAGGCGAAGTGGGGAGGGGGTCGGATCCTCTGCCTGGCACTCTGATCAATTTCGTTCCTTCTTTTCCAGTTGCCTCTCCTTTCCAGGTTCCCCCCACCCCCATGAATATATTTGTTTATTCCTATTGATTTCCAAAGGCCTAGGTGTCCCCAGGGCCTCTTGCTGCAGGTGTACCAAATGCAAATCCAACAATTACAGTTGGTCCAGCAGGAAAAATTCTTCATAAAAGGAGAAAGCCAAAGGGCTCCCCGCAGGGGAGAGCAGCCCTCAAAGATCAGCCCTCCACTGATGGGCAGCTTTAAGAGGCCTGGCCACACAGGCCCAGGCAGGCACCAGGGTGGGCGGAGAGCTGGGCAGGGCCCTCGGGCCGGCTCTGAGAAAGCTGCCTCCCGAGGCTGGCTGTGGCGTCCAGACCCGTGAGACCTTTAAGGCCCCCATCTACCTAAGCTGAGCATGGGGGATGGAGGCGGGCCTGGACTGATGTGGCTTCTCCCAGTCCAAGCCTTCCGTGTTGGCTCATGTGTTCACTCAACAACTATTTAAAGGACCTTATCAGTGCCAAGCAGTGTTCTGGGTCCTGGGGAAACATCAGTGCCCAAGATGGGCCCATAGACATGGTCCTAGGGCTAAGGGGGCTTTAGCCTTGTCAGGCACGTCAGATAAAAACCACAGCAGCAAAGGAGGGAGTGTGAGGGCAGAACCAGTGAGAGAATGAGATGGACAACAGTGGACAAGGGCTACTCTAGACAAGTCAGAAAAGGACATTAACTGAGGAAGAAGACGTTCACATTGGGGACTGAAGGATGAGATGGAGCCAGATGTGAAGAGTGTGGGGAACAGCTTTCCAGGCGGAAAGAACAGCACATGCAAAGGCTCAGGGACAGGGGATGCTCGTGTCTGTAAAGGCCCCTGGTTTGTCTGAGAGACTAGGAGGTTGGTGCGGCTTTAGCTCAATGAGCAAGGGGGCCATGGCATGAGGTGTGGTCAGAGAGCGGCAAGGGCCAGACCACGGGGGCCTTTGGATTTAACTCTGGGAATGTCAAGCTCACTGGAAAGGATGGCCTGGCCAACTCTGTTATGGACACTCTTTAGAGGAGGGAGCCTTTCTGGCTTCTAGTCTTCAGGGACCTTTGCTAGCCTTTCAGGAGGGAAAGGAAAAACAATTAGAGGTCACCTTCCCATAATTTTAATTACGCTCTATGTACCTCAACTTCTTACCATCCAAAACCACACCCGCCTATTCATTAATCTATTCACTCCAGCAGATCCTGAATACTTGCTGAGCGCAGTGCGGAAGGTGGGTGGGCAGGAGGCACCTCGGCCGCATGAGGACAGGCTCTGTCTGTCATGGCAGGGAGCTGGGACTTCGTTCCGGAGCCTGGAGCCCCCTCGAACCAAAGTTTTTAAGCAAGGGAGTGACAGGCTCAGATTCAAACTGCACAAGGAGGTTCTGGCTGCAGGGAGTGTGGAGGTGACCGGAGGGACTCCCTGAGGCTTCCTTCAGAGGCCAATGTGCTCCTCCAGGGACAGGTGGCAACTGCTCCTTGGGGCATGTGCACACTGCCCGGGACAGGGCAAAAGCTTCACAGCTCCGTGTTTGGGTGACATTTTGTTCCTACTTCCGGTGTGTTCTAGTTATTCTTATGTCCTACTCTGATGTCGAAAACCAACAGATATTCCAAAGGTCCTTTCTTCTTGACTTTAGAATCCATTAAGGTTTTGTAGAGGCACGGGGAAGGAAAGCACAAACCTGTCTCCTAAAGTCATTTTGCTGACGTTGACAGTGACATAAATTTGCCTTCCTGGACACCCAATAACTTGACAGAAGGGAAGAAGTCCAGAGGCCTAGGTGGCCGAGGAAGTCAGACTGGGATTCTTTTCTCCGTGCTCCCATCCGCACGGGTAACTGAGAGCCGGCTGCGCCTGCCAAGTGGTGTGCATTTGGAAACCTCGAGGCCAGTTCCCCGTGGCCTGTGCCTAGCACAGGGGATGCACTTAACGCCAGCACTTCAAAGCCCGTCCACGTCTCCCCTGAGAGGGAGGCACCTGGGCAACCTGCGCCTGCAGTGTGTTTGATATGCAAATTCCCCCTCTGTAAGCGAGCCTGTGAACCAGAGAGCTGGAATCAGGGGTAAGAATTTGAGCCCTTGGAGACCGCGGAGGCCCATACCCTCTCGTTGTATGTAGAGTGGCTACCGGAGGTGCGCTGAGGGAAACGACGCGTCCTGGGACCTTTCGTTTCAGGGCCTGAATCTCTCGCCCTGTACGTCGGGTGGCCACCCAGAGTGTTGTTTACCTCTCAGGGCTTACCTGCTAAGCCCAGCGCACGTGTTAAATGTCTCCCAACAGCAGCCCTGGGATTTGAGAAATAAATACTTAGATAAAAAGCCATTTACTAAGACCCAAATGCCTTTTAACAGAGACTGTGCGCCTGGCAGGATAAGCCAATTACCAAAGGATTGTGTTCCAAATGCAGGCTCGCTGTCTCAGAGACATGTCAGGGGGAATCAATAAGTAGTTAATCAATGGATTGATTGATCGTTTACTGCTAGTAATTAAATTCTGAGAAAGTACAAATTCTATTACACCTACAGTCAGTCAAAAGCAATGCTCAGATCCTGGAACATAAAAGGAAATTAAAACAGAAGCCCTGTGGCCGCAGTATTAGAAAGTCAGAGAGAGAGAGGCACAGAGGTGGGGGTATCTCACAGCACTGCAGGTCTTTAAAGTCAAAAGAAAATGTAGGGCACACCCAGTCTGATGCCTTCAATTTGGAGATGGGGGAACCGGGGCTCCCAGAGGCTGAGGGCCTTGACCAAGGGATACAAGGGGTGACTCCTGGCTTCCTGCCTCCTGGCCTAGTGCCCTTTAGGGGGTGAGGCAGGCAGTCCCTGTTGTATAGTCTGGGGTACGATAGCAACATCACTGAGGCTTTGCTGGTAGCTTTTCCCTTAGGGGCACTTACTAGATTTCCAAGTGTCCATTTTCCCCATTACCCCAAACACATGGTTTGTCCATTAACGCAGAGGTTCATGGAGACACCTTACACATCAATGCCCTTCTTCTGGCAAAGTTGGAAGGAAAAATGCTCTGAGGATGAGGACTTTCCGTCCTCAGGAAATTCAGCATGTGCATGAACTAGCCCCTGCAGAAGCAACTGCAGCAACCCCAGAACAGACTCACAGCATCCAGGCTGATCCTGGGAGCGGACAACTCACATGGACGCACACGTTCCGCTCTGGTTGTCAGAGGGACTTCTCCTACACAGGACACAGCTTTATCATTCAGGGTGCTGCCGGAGGCTGCTCCTGTAGCCCTTACCATGAGCGTCACTACAGGCCTGCCAGACTTGCCGAATTATTCAAAGACCTGAAGTGTGACACAAGAAACTGAGGGGCAATCATCCATGCAGAATGGGTAGCCTTTTCTGCCGGTTCAGGAGACAAACGTTGTTTGTTTGTCTTCGTCTGGAGGTAGGGAGTGGAAGGAGAAGCATTTGGGTGGGCTGTAAGTCTCTGTGCTTGTTTCCAGAGTTCGGAGGGAACTCCTCCAGGAAGCCTCCCCAGACGACCTACCTGGGTCTAGTCTCCTGAGACCACTGTTCATCTGCCAGGCCGTTCTCACGGCCCGTGTTTGCAGCTCTCTGCAGACAAGTCGCAAACCCGAAGTGCCTTCCTCCAGCCAGCCACCAGGATTTGGAGCCTCCCTGCCCCTTGCTGCCCGTCTAAGTGTGATCAAGAAAGGCACACACATTTTTATTACTTGCTTAAGCCAAGTGGAAATAGGTAGGTAAATCTTCTGGGAGGAAAATCAATACATTCTAAAGCCCCATATCAATGATTTCTGAATTATCCTCTACTTTTGCAAGATCCGTGCTGGTGTTGCTGTTGATGCTTAAGCGCCTTCCTGAGCCATCCTGTGTGTGGGCTTCTTCGACTAGTGGCCGGCCAGGTCTCCACGGGTGGCAGTTTTGCCTCCTCCTCCATCTTTCTTGCCATAATGCTTGAGAGAGTGCTTTCTATGGGGGCTTATCCAAGTGCTGATGGTACGATGCATTACTTTCCTCTGGAGTCTGTCCCCTGCCCTCATCCCCGCACTACTACCTTGTGCCCAGGGAAGCAAATCAGAGAGATTAAGGATTTCTTGATATGCTCTGTGCAGTCACTGGTAATGTCCAAGCCTCCTGCACCCCCCGAATTGTATCAGCTGCGGAGAAGTCTGATTTAATCAGCCTGTGATCGCCACTGTGGGGAGGGCTGTTTGGGAACAGGATAAACCTCCCGGCTGGCCTCAGCTTGCTCTGTTTGCTGGCCCCAGCTGTGTGTGCACAATCGGCCTTTATTAACTATTACACTTCATCTGGACAGCTGCCTGGGGAGAACATCGATTCATTTCCCAAGCTTGTAGGCTGCCCTAGAACTTGGCGTGGCCATTTATTTATCTCCTTGTTTTCCTGCACACGTGCAGGCTAGACCTGCACTGTGAGGACAGCGGCAAGACACAGATGCAATTAGATGTGAATACTCCGCTTTCTTCCCTCCAACGCCCACCTTTCCTGGACTCTCACCCATGCGGTAGATTTCCCTCAATCCTCCCACTTTATAAGCCTTGAATAGAAGAGTCTCCACAGGAGGCAGTGAGAGCAGCACTTATGATCAGAGCAGTTTATCTTGTCAACACCCATCTGGTCCCCCGTGTTGACCTAACGGATTTCCCGTGGACACCAGTCCGGCCCATTCACTTCTGCCTCGTGCCCGTATGTGTGCTGGGCGTGTGCTGTAGGTGGCACCTAGCACAGAGTCTGGCTCCTTTCCGAGGCTTTCCAGCCAGGTCTGTCTCCAGCAACGGGGGCTCCTAGGTTGACACTGGGGAGTGACACTCCTGAGTGCATGATATTTTGGTTTTGTGGAGGGGACACTGGAGCAGTGACCCCATTTTATGAGGAGGTAAGGGGGTTTTAGCTAGAGGCAACTCTGATGGACCAGATGGATCAGCTATGGTCCTCTTAACAGGTGGGGACTCTCAAATGGCACAGGTCCCATGTCCTCATGCATGGAAGACCCATGCGTCCCACAGGTTAAGCCCTCACTTGCATATTAATGGGATACTCACAAGGTGGTGCCCCTGCACATTATCCTGCCAAAGATTCCCACTGCAGATCCAAGCTCCTCGGTCCTCCAAGGTACCCAGCCACATCCCCTTTCTTCTGTATGGACTGAAGACAGGGACTTACACTTCGGGAGGGCCAAAGAAGTGGTAGAATAGAAAGAATAGGCCCATGTAGCCCTCAAAGAAATGGCAATTTAAGCATTCCCTGCCTGTGTGCTCTGAGTCTCACTGCTTCTACCCGCTGTGTGACTGGGGAAATTGGATGACCTCTCTGAGCCTGTATTTCTGTGTTTGTAAAATGGGGTGGATCTGCCCTGGCTGCTTGCCCTATAGGGATACTAAGGACCACGGGAGATGATATGCGTGTAGATCTGTGGAGTGTGCAAGTATCTCGTCAGGCAGATAGTAGAGTCATCAAGAGAACAGATACCAGAGACTGTCGCCTGGGCTCAAATCCTGGCTGTGTTGCCTAGCTGTGTGATTCCGGGTAAGTTACTGCCCACTCTGTGCCTCAGGTTTCTATTTATAACATTAAGATAGTAATAGCTACTACCCTACAAGGTTCTCATGCAGATTTAAGGAGGTGTTATATGCGACTGACTTAAAACAGTGTCTGTGTGATAGCTTTTATAATTATACACATGGAAAGTCTATGTCCTTCCTGTTCTCAAAACACACACACACCACACAGACCATGGCTCTGGACACTTCCAAATATACCACAAATATCAGGGTTACACTTTCTACATGTGGAAGCAGGAGCCTTCTTCCTTCAGCCTGGCTCCCAGTCTGCTGTGCGTCGTTGGGAAGAAGCTGGCCCACAGTGGGATTACTGTAAGGACGAACCTGGCCATGGGGGTGGTGTTCTAAGTGCCAGTCCCCTCTTGCTCCCTGGCAGAAGCCAACACTAGAGCACCTTGGCCACCACCTCTCGTTTGGTGTCAAGGTCAGCTGTTGACACCTGCCCCCATCCTTCATCCACCAGCAGCCCCGGAAGTAACCTGCAGACTCCGCTGGCCACTTCAGCCTCCACCGCACCAATATCTCCTCCCGTAAAATGCAAACCACATCAGACGGTTCACTCTCCTGATTATGATTCTGTCTCCATACTGCGTGCTCCTCACTCCAGGGACAGCTTTTTTTATGAGTGAGGGGTTGGAAGTGTGAGGGAGACTGGGGAGTAGAGGGGGTAGCAGGGCTTCCAAGCTGTGATCCTGCTAACAGGTTCTAAACCCACCAGATTCTCTTGTAAAAAGTTCATTATGATCGAAACGATAAACTAGAGCAGAGAGTCAATTAAAGGGCTGGCGGTAGTGCCACAAATTGGTGGGAAAAAAAATCACTGCTAGTTTTGATTGCCCAGAAAAAGCAATCATACGGGAGGGAGAGAGAAGGAAGCAACAATGTTCAATAGGAGAGCTTTTATGAATCAGAGGTGGGAAAGGAGGCAGAGGCTGAGGCAAAGACGAGAGGTGGTGTGCGTGGCTCTGGCAGCTCCCGATCACTCCTCTCTCTTTACAAAAGGGGCCAGAAAGGAGCTCAACCCTGGGTTAGGAACACCCCCTGTCAGTCAGTGTCCAACTCCACATTGCAGACACGAGTGCTTAGGAACAGCGGGGAGGCACCTGGGCCTCTCCTTCCGGTCCATGTCCTCTTGTCACCAGAGCAGGCCAGAAACCTGCCTCTCACGACCAGTGACTCCCTTCCCTAAAAGGGCTTGCGGGTGTCCACTTTCACAGTTGCGCCTTTGGGGAGTGCTCCCAAGACCAGCCCTTCCCCTCTGCCCCTCCTGCTGCTCCCCCGTCAGCCTCCATCACAGCAGGCCTGGAGCTGCCTGGAAGGACCCATGGCTTCTCAGCAGACATTGTCGCAAACAAGCAGCGTGGGCAAGAGCCTCCCTTCACAGGGCAGATGGCAGGAAGGGCCATGTTTGGCCATGCACGGGGAAGCACCCAGAACCACAGGCTCCAGCAGGTCCAGCAGGCCACAGTCACTGGGAGACAGAGCATGTGGGTGCGTGTGAGCTCTGATCAGCCTACTGTCCGTCCCTTCCAAATGTTCATTTCTGAGGGTTGGGGGCTAGCCCTGAGATTCAGCTTTAGAGTCATTTGTAGCAATAGGACTGTACCATTCTCCTCAAGAAGCAGGGCAGAAAGCCCTGGTGGGGTCCCCTGAATAGTGGTGGACTCGGGTCAATCATTGCATCTTCTGGATCTAGATTTCTTCACAGCTACACAAAGGTTGGAACCAGAAGATCATTAAGTCTCCTCTCTGCTCTGACATCCTAGCTTTATTGTAATAGAATGTAAAACAGCATATTTCCCATGGTCCCAGGATTTCTTGTGAAGCTGAAAACTGAGACTCGCAGGGACAAGGACCTCCACTCTCCATGAGAGGCTGGCTAAGGAGTCGGGAGCTGGTTCTGAGGCCTCGAGCCCACTACTGGCTCCAACCTGGGTAAAAGATGAGCTGATAGAATGGGCGTGTCTTCGAAGAGAGTGGGGCACTCAGTGGTTTCCCCGCGTATGTCTGAAGAATGTGTCCCGCCCACGGTCTGAGCGAGGGGCTTTGTGAACCCAGGAAAGCCTGGGAATGTGGAGCTGCCCCAGGAGGTCCTTAGGGAAGCTGGGATGGGTTCTGCAGCTGTAAGCAGAGCCCGGTGATGACCCTGGCCTGTGAGCAAAGGCAGTGGAAAGGGTTCTGGAGGGCTGCAGTGGAAGCATGATGGGGGGAGCGGGGGCGGAGGGCGGGCTCCTGCCTACCAAGGGGCAGGTAGATATCACAAAGAGCAGAAGGGATGATAACCATGGCTGACTTTTATGGAGCACTTATGCAGCAAGCTAAGTTTTTAGGACCTCAAATGTGTCATCTCATTTAAACATCACACTAAAGAAAATACTCTTATTAACCCCATTTTATAGGTAAGGTAACTGAGGCCCAGAGAGGTGAAGGGACTTGCTTAAGGTCACTGAACTACAGAGTGTCAGAGCTGGTCTAAGAACCCAAGCAGCCCTGGGCTGGAGCCCTGTTCTCACCCACTCTGCTGCACTGCCCCTCTGAGATAGCTGTTGTACAGGAAACTGCTCCTGAGAACGGTCTGCTGCGGCCCTGTGGCATGTCCTGGAGCAGGTGCTCGTGGGGACTCAGGGGGCATCGACAAACGGTCACAGCCTACATCCGAAATGGTGCGGTGCTAATGGTCCCAGGCAGCTGCCTCCTAGACCTCACCAAGCCACGGTGCAGAAGGTGGTTGCCCGTCAGGAGCAAGCTACATCAGCAGCAGCACAGTAATGAACCTTTGGCTCTTTCCTTTTCATCCTTCCTCAGTGAAGCCAGGGGTGTGCAAAAATAGATCATTCCTCCTTTCTCCTTGTAAGTCACCCCACCTTGGCAAGGCCCAGCCTTGAGGGGAGAAGGAGAAGAGAAGCCTTGATAGAAGAGACACTGAAGCTTTGATTGGGATTCATGAACACAAATTCATTGAGCATCTACTATGTGCAGGAACTGTTTTAGGCCCTGATGTTGTAGCAATGAAGAAAATCGACCACGTCTCTGCCCTCCTGGGCCTGACAATCCAGGAGACACAGGGAAAACAATGAATGGACAAGTAAATACTTTGTCAGACAGTGTGAAGTGCGATGTCAGGGTTAAGTGCTAAGCAGGGAAAGTGTGCGAGTGAAGAGTTGCTATATTATAGAGGGTCAGGGAAGACATTTCCAGTACCTGCTGATATTTCAGACAGCCCTGAAGGCAATGAGGGAGTGAGCCCCGTGGCTGTCTGGCGGAAAGGTGGCCCAGGAAGGGGAGCGGCCAGCGGAAAGGCGGAGGCCAGGAAGAGCGGCGTCTGCAGCACAGCCAGAGGCTGCTGTGCCTGGGGTGGGGCTGGGGCAGTGGCAGGAGGTGCGTGAGGTGAGAGTCACAGCAGGATGCAGATCCCGCAGGCAAGGACTTTGGCTTTGACTCTGAATGAGATGGGGGCTGTTAAAGGGTTTCAAGTGGGGGAGTGACTAGAGTATGTAACACCAGAAAATCAAACAGCAGATATGCTACAGGAGTACCCGAGACATCATGCACAGCAGAGAAGGGGCCTCCAAGTTCACCAGGCAGATTCCATCCTTCAAATGGGGAAATCAAGGGCAGCAAACTTCCCTGTAAGAATGGATGTGCTGTGCCCACCACGCACGCCAGCCCCTCAGAGACCCTTCTCTGCACGAGGCAGCCTTGCCGGGAACAGTGGGGCCTACAAGTTCCCTCGTAGCTCCTGGGCACAGACAGGCCCTCACCCACAAGAACCCACTCTGGTCAGATTCCCACTCCCTCGCTCTCCGCACCTCAAGTGGTCTGCCTGGGCCTCCCTCGTTTGCTCATCCGTTGGGTGAAGGTGCTTCCTCCTTGAAGCTGAGGGCAGGTACCTAACTGTGTGGGCTCTGGGCTTCCAGCCCGGCTCTGTCACCCTCCTTGCTTTCCTCTACCACTTCCTGAGCTCAAATGGGGCATGGATGTTTCTAACTATTATGCAAATGGGTTCTGAAGCCCAGACAATTAAAGTGACTTGCCGCAGACCACACTGCTAGCAAGACCAGAACCAGGCCTTCCAACCCTCATTCTGGTGGGCCTGGAGCCCTACAGCCCAAGGGACCTGCCCAGGGAATCCCACCCATTTACACAAGGTCCCCTCAGATCCCAGCCAGGCCAGAGAGGAGAAAGGAAGGAGAGGGGTTTGGAGAGCTGCAGGAGCCTTTCTGAGGACCTAGAAAGCTCTCCCCACCAAGTAGGGAAGAGGAGATGCGGGGCTGGGAGGGACTTGCAGGTTGCCGCTCAGAGTCACCTGAGCGTGTGAGCATGAACTCAGGCACCCTCTGTAACAGGGCAGCTCTCAGCACCATCTTCCATCACTCCTTTGATCCCCACTTTGCTGGCCGGGCTACCTGCAGTCTGGGGTTATATGCCTGGGTTCTCCAGTGGGATCACCAAGGCTGTCCTCCAAGGGTCCCTGTGATAGGGGACTCAAGAGCTGGAAAATTTTAGCTTAAGGTAAATAGTTATAAGCCCAGCAACTAATGTATATGTTAAAGCTTTCGTTTCAGAAACTACAGATAGGTAAGGCCCATCCTGGTTCCTGGGAAAACGACCAACCTCCTGGGGCACTGCTAAAGATGTCGGCCTGGGGACAACTGGAGGCGTCCGGGCCTTTGTGTTCGGGGAGAGACAGAGGACCACCTGCCCCTGGGAGCAGCTCACTGCCCAGGACAGGAGTGTTGCAGCTGCAGTTTCTTTCACCTAATCCTCCCTGAACTTCAAAACCCCTCACCGCACCTTATGCATTCCCAGCTGTAAGAGCCTTGGACTGGAAAGAAAAGAAGAGACGGTCTGCTGGTGAGGCAGGAGACGGTCAGGAGGGAACTCCAGAGGTGCCCCAGGGCTAAGATAAAGGACGTGCCTACAAGACAAAGACCCTCCAAGACCGGCTGTTCCTGCTTTCTGGAAAAGCGCTGAATCATGGTGAGTCATGACTACACCTGCGCAGAAGATCCTACAGGACCCCTGCTTCATTGTAATAGCATTATAATAAATTAACACTGTGGGACCTCCTTCTCCAGTAGCCAATCAAGAAAGATCATGGGAGACCGCATGCACAGCAGCTTTGAAATGCAGCTGCTTGTACGTGCGCAATAGAAACCCGCCAAAAACTAGCCAGGAAGCTTCTGCCCTGTAAGAATAGAATCCCTCTAGCCCAGGAGCTCTCTCTCTGCTCAGAGTTGGCCCGCTCCCATGTTCTGTGGAGTGTACTGTTGCTTAATAAATCTCTCTTTCTTTATGCTATAAACTCTGTGTGTTCGGTTTGATTCTTTGTCCTCGATCACTAAGAACCTGGTTACCTGTGCCCACCTGTGACACTAGGGTATGAACCCGCTATCTTCTCAGATCGCAGGCCATCTGAATAAAGCGCCCATAAAGATTCAATTGCCATCATTGCTCATTGGGTTTGGTAGTGACAGCCTGAATGCCGGTCTCTTTTCTGGTTTCACCCGGGGCCATGCCTCTCAAATCCTTCTGCTTTGCCATGGAAAGATCACACAGGGCATCTGGGAAGGTCTGAGGGCTCAGGGAAGCCTTCACCAGCAGTGTGGGTGGGGCCTGCAGCTTCAGTGAAAACAGACACCGGAAATTCCGTCTGGCCAGGAGATTTTATTCCTCCTCAGGGACTGGCCCGATCTGGGAGCACTGTAGTGAGGATGATGAAACCTCCGGGGGAGCAAGTTACTCAGAAAGTTGGGGAGTGGGTACTAGCCTGGAGCCGAGTGCTTCAGAGGGGGCTCTGCCCCCCTTGCCCTCTCTTCTATTTTCTCGCCTTGTGTTTTCTAGACCAGCCACAAAAATCTGACAGAGATTCAGACCCACCCTCCTCACTCACTCCCACTCCCTCCAGACTTCACCAACGCCCGGCGACCCCTCTGCAAAAAGATGACCCCGGGTCAACAAGGCTTTCAGGTCTTGCCACTCAGAAACTATGGCCCCTGGACCAAAGTGTCAGCACCACCTGGCCCCTCCTGGGCCAAAGGAATCTGAACTTGTATTTCTAACAAGCACCCTGGCTGACTCCTGTGTGCATTAAAGTTTGGGAAGCATTGCTTTGGGGACAGAGGCTGCCCCCAATATGCAGGCCCCCCCCCCCGGCTTGACCACAGGACAATGAAGCACCAAAGAACCCAGGAAAGCAAGTAGCCCTTCCGCTTTGCAACCTATTGCCAGACAGGCCCCTCTGGATGAGCAGCAGAATTTCAAGCTGGAAAAATGGTCGCTCCGCACACTGGGCCTTTAGCGCATCTCCATTTTTAATCTGCAGAGTTGTGACGGCTGATCGGAGGCTGCTTTCTCCTCCACTGCCACCCCAGCCCCGCCTGCCTCTCCTAGGACTAGCATCCTTCCCTTCTCCACTTAAAAAGAGCACAGAAAGCCCATGCAAGGACATTGTTTGTGGATACAGTTTCTTTAATTAATTTAATAAATTAGTCCTAGAAATTTTTTTTCACTGCCTCCTTGGGAGTCCCTCCTAAGGCACTGGGCAGAATTGCAAACACCTATAAAAAACCCTGTGGCTCACAGGAGTCTCTCCTGTTAACATTGCCACAAATTGATATGATTATTTAAGCTCCTAACTGGCAGCACGTGTCCGTCCTGTCCGCCATCCCCACTCGGCACCACGGCGAGCTTTCTGAAGCACAGGCTCCATCTGTCACCCCCGCTTCTCCTTCAGTGGCCTCTCGTCACCTGCAGAGTGGTTCTCAACCAGAGTGACACCCTTCTCCCTTAAGTGGTATTTGGAAATTGCAGGTGGTTTTGGTTGTCACAAAGGTGGGTGCCTGAGAGCTAGAGACTTGCCCCCCTCCAATGCTAGCAGTGTCATATTGAGAAACATTTGAGAGAATGGTTGCTGCCCTCATCTGCCTTTCTCCACCTTTCCAGTCCCGTCTCCCAGGACTTTGGTACACCGCCCCCCCGCCCCAGCCCTGCTACTGACCGCCTTCTTTCCCACCATGGCTGTTCCAGCCATGAACCTGAAACCAAAGATTCTCTCACATGAACCACCCCTCCATTACCTGAAAGTGCCTCCCTGCTCCCTCCCCACCTCACCTTAATGAGTTCCCCTTCATCCTTCTTCAAGACCCGACACAAGTGCCACCCCTCCTGGGTCCCATCCTCGTGGAGGTTAAGTGGGACTGTTCAATGTGCATTTGAATGCCAGTGGAAACCAGCCACTGAAAACAGCAGGTAAAAAGGAC
>PVKM010025455.1:0-19927 GCA_004027735.1 Carollia perspicillata | reverse complement strand
TGTACTTATCACTCCCCGCCCCCACTCCAAACTGACACAGTTGTGCAAATGTCCTTTCACACACCCTTGGTATGTGGCCAGTTTTATCTTCTGGAAGCAATCTCTCTTTGGGGCCTGGTTGCCCTCGAGACTCCATCCTGGCTGCCCCGGAATCTTCCTTCCCCGTCATCCTGGGCAGCTGCCCTTGGCTTTGTTCTTGGACTCCCCTTGCCTGGTTTCTCTCCAACATTTGATGGTGAGCATTCCACAGTAACTTCCAAAAAAGAGGTGCGTGCAGATTTTTTGGAGACCTCGCATGTCTGAAAATGTCCTTGGTCTCCGTTCACAGCTAATAGTTTGTCCGAGAACGCACATCTAATTGGACGTAGTTTTCCCTCAGAAACTGGAAGGCTGCTGTTCTCGCTAGGCAGGACAAGATGGAGAAGACGGCAAGTCAGATTCTTGACTCCTTCTATGAAAATCTCCCCCTGTCGCTGTTCGCTTGTGTTTCCCCCTTTCTGACGTCTGGAAGCTTGGGGGCTCCTTCTCTTTGTGTCTTTGTTTGGAAATCTCTTGAAGACGATGAGCATCGCTGGGACCTTCGACCGCCCTGCCGGCCATGCCCGGGGCCCCTTCAGAGCCTCTGGGGATGGGACAGAGTTTTGAGTTAATTCGTACATTTCCTTTCTTCCACGTACTTCTTCTCGCTTATGAGAGTGGCTTTTATTTGCGGGTCGGCTGCCTGGGCTGGTTCTCTGGCTCCTATTTTGTCTCTCTGGTGGTGTTCTGGGTTGTGGAGCAAAGCAACTTGACTCTCTGGCTTTTCCAGCAGATTTTTCTATCTTCATTTTTAATTTCTAAGGACCTCTTTGTTTCTTTTGGTCTTTTTAAACTGACTTTATTTTTTTAGAGCAGCTTTAGATTCACTACAAAACATTGAGTGGAAAATAGAGAGATTTCCTATCTCCCCATAGCCCCACCCCCACCCCACCCCCCGCCCCAGGGGCCCCACTGCCTCCCTCCCCCGCACCACCCCCACCAGACAGGGACGTGGGTTTTTAGGCGGTGAACCTACCATGACGAAACGTCACCCGCAATGATTCTTCTCATTTTAATGGTGTGATATTCCTGTTTCATAGATGCACTGTTTATTTTTTTTTAATCTCTTTTTGGAGATACTGGTTTTTGTTTTAGTTTTTCCCTGCAGTTTCCTCTCCAGTTTTTACAGCATTTATTCATTTTTTAAATTTTTTCTGTGTGTCTGTGTCTGGCTGACCCAGAAAGCAGAACCTAGGGCAGGCAGGAACTCCTGTGAGTGTTTATTTGAGTGTGCAGGCCTGGGGGAGCGGGGGGAGGGGGGGCAGGGCAGGCCCTCAGCACGGGGCTGGGCCTTCTGGATCCCTTCCTGCCTCTTCCTCCGCCTTCCCTCCCACTCTCCCACATCCCGGACCAGCCATTTGGAGCTGGGAGCCCTGGGATTCCTCCAGGACCTGTGGCAGAGGAAGCCCTTCGGGCCAGCGAGCCCCCTCTTCTTACCCTGGAAGCTGCAGGAGGCCTAGAGGAAAGCTGGGTTCTCCCCTGCCGATAACCGGCTCTGGGACCTGAGACATGTCCGTCTGTCTGCACTTGGATTTCTCCTCGACTCACAGGGGCGAACTCTGTGCAGTGGGTCCCTCTTGCAGCATCTCTGCAGCTGGGAGCAGGCCAAGCTAGTTGTGGCCTGCCCCAGCCGAGGGAGGCTTGTTGCCCTTCGTTTTGGGGTGGACACTTTGCTCGTGGCTGCTCTCAGAACCTGCCTCAAATCTGCTTTCATCTGATGGAAACTAAATGTTAAAAGAACATGGGCCTGATCTCCTGGAGCCCCTCCTCCTCAGGGTGAGTATCTGCTGTTGCTTCACACTCCTGGTGTGGCCAGTTAGGGGTCCCGTGATGGCCTGGCCAGTGGTCCTCGGGGCACCCTCAGGCACTTCTCCGTGCCTTTGAACATAGCCCCCTACTCCCTTCACACCTCTGACTGTGAGGCAGTGTCTGAGTTTCAGCATCTGCCATCCCCCTTTGCCTAGTACTGTCCTTGCTACCATCTACAGCTTCCAGCCCTTCCCACCGTGTTCCCCCGTGAGGAGGGGTGTCACCTCTGCCCACCCGTCCTGTCACCTGTGCAAGTCACTTAACATCTCTAGCCTTCTTTTTTCCTTCATGTGCTGCAGGGTTGTGCATCTGTGCACGCATGCACTCGCAAGTGCATATATGTATGTATATAGGTTGTGACTAGCAGGTAGCAGATACCCCACATGCCGAGTCTACTGCTTTCCTTGCTGTCATTTTAAATGGATCTCTTTTCTCCGTGATGCCCAGTAGCTTTCTGCCTGTGGCTCCAAGGCCTAGTCTTTACTTTTCTGTTCTTGCTCTGACATTTTGGGGGAGGGATGTTGGACAACAAGGACCCTGGACAACCAGAACTGGCTGGCTTTGGGGCCCCACAGTTCCCTGAGGTGGGTAGGGAGAGGGATGGAGCCCTGAACCCTGTCTGACTGGTCTGGTGGGCCTGAGACCCCCCTGGTGCTGTGTTTGGTATGGTTTCACAGATGGCGGGGAGAGCTTCGGGGTTCTGTGACTGGATGGTGTGTGTGTCCTTGCCCATCAGCGTGGAGGGGGCTTTTGGCAGAAGATGGGACAGTGGAGGGCACAGGAGGTTCTTTGGATTTCCATGAGAACCAGGGATCTGGGATCAGAACAATGGAGGGCCCTTCTGGGGCCTTGGAATATGACCCATCACACCAGGCTTGGCCCTGGGATTCCAAAAGTGCTTCCCCCTTGAAGTGGAGAAGCGTGGTCCCAGGGAAGGGAGGCTGGGGCCCTGCTGTTTGGGGCCTCTGGGCACCTGCAGAGTGAGTGTTGGGGGTGTGTCCCATTGGGCATATTTGGGAGGCAGGGTGGCATCCCAGCTTTGCTAGATGGCGTCCCCGCTTCTCCATGTTGGAGCACACCAGGCTGTGTCACGGGGGCCGCGGGCTCGGGGACCAAGTGTCGGGAGCCACGCTCCGGGAGCCATCCAGGCAGAGCTGTGCGTCAGCGTATCAGCTGAGCGGTCTCCCACGCTACAAGCGGTACACTGCACATTGGGCCGCTGCGCCCGCGCCCAGCTGCGAGCGCGCAGCGACCCCGTGCGGCAAGTCCCTCGCAGGTGCACCAGCCAATCCGTTCGTGGTGTGTGGCTCTGCTGTCCAATCCTTGCACGCCAGTCTGCGGACCGGCGCGCAGTCTCCCACGCTGTGCATGGTGCACTGCGCCGCCAGTGCCGCGGCTGCGTGCGCGCAGCGACCCCATGCGAGCGGCAAGTCCCGGAAGCGTAGCAGGGGCCGGCACTGATGCGGGTGCAGCTGCGGACAGGTCCGCGGTATGTCCGCTTCTGGGCAACGGCCGGCGGACCAGCTAAGCGGTCTCCCACGCTACGCAGTGCGCCACCTGTGCCCGCACCCAGCTGCGTGCGGCAAGTCCATGCAGCAAGGGCTGGGCACCCTTGCAGATGCAACCGCCTACCTGTCCGCGGTGTGGGTCTGTAATCCGCTTTGCCTACTGGCCGGCAGACCAGCGGACCTGTGTCTCCCACACTGCGCACTGCTCTGCCCGTCCCTGCGCTCGGCAGTGTGCGCATGCGCCCAGCGACTGCACGTGTGCGGCAAGTCCTGGGAGCGCCACAGGTGCCGGCACCGAAGCGGGTGCAGCTGCCGACCCGTCCGCTGTGTGGCTCTGTTGACCGCTTCTACGCGCCGGCGGCGGACCAACTGAGCGGTCTCCCACAATGCGCATTGTGCCGCTATTGCGCACGCAGGGCCGGGCGCGCGCAGCGGCCCGTGTGCGCGGCAAGTCTCGCGCGGCAGGACTTGCGCGGCACCCTCGTCAGTAAATCAGTTGACCTGTCCGCGGCATTTCTCTATTGTCCATTTCTGCCCGCTAGTCCGCAGACCAGCTAAGAGGTCTCTTACACTGCGTGCTGTGCACTGTGCCGCACGTGCCCGCGCTCGGCCGCGTGCGCGCAGCGGCCGCATGCGCGCAGCGACTCCCTGCGTGCGGCAAGCCCTGCGCAGCAGGTGCCAGGCACCGACGGGAGTGCAGCGGCCGGCCCATCCGCGGTGTGGCTCTGTTGTCCAATACAACACGCCGGTGGGCGGACTGGCCGAGCGGTTTCCCACGCTGCGCACTGCGCCGCCTGTGCCCGCGCCCGGCTGCGTGCGCGCAGCGACCCCGTGCGGCAAGTCCCGCGCAGCGGGTGCATTGGCCGGCCCGTCCTCGGTGTGGCTCTGTTGTCTGCTTCTGCACATCGGCCTGAGGACCAGCCCAGCAGTCAGCCGCGCTGTCGCCGCCGCCTGCCGCCTGTGTGGTCCAACGGCTCCGAGCGCTACGCGTTCTGGGAAGCACCGCTCCCAGCCTGGCCTTGGCCGCCCGTGGAGTCCAGGGTCCCGTAGCCTCTGTGGATGGTAGCTGTCGCACGTGTTGTATAACCCTTTCTAATCTTAATTGTTTAATATGGAACAAGTAATGACTGCACCCAGATAAACCCGCCGCTATCTCTTAGCCAAGTGGCAGGCAGTGGTGTGGGAGTAGCTGGAGAAATGGACCCTTCTGTCTGCCAAAGACAAATACCAAGGCCTGCCTGGACTTCTTTTAAACCTTGATTACGTATATGGTCTGGTAGAAAAGCCTGGGGTACACACATCTTGTCATATTGCCTCTTTCTCCAAAAATCCACCTCCGCCATCGCCGTCAAGGGACCGTACCAGAGGACTGAGGTGGAGAGAGAAGATGTGGGGAGAGCTCCCGTTCCTGATGGCGTGGGACTCGCTGCTCCGAACAGGGGTGGGGCTCTCTCACCCCGGCTCTTCAGAAAAAACAGGCAGATCACCTGTCTCACACGTTGATTGTCCCTTTGATCAACTGCCATCTGTCCGTTGATGGCAGGAGCCCCTGCCAGGGAGTGGATGGAGGTCCGTGAGGCACTTACCTGCACACAGGTAGTGGCTGTGCGGGGAAGCTGCTGTCTGCACTGCCCAATGGCTTCACTCCTCTCCTGGTGAGGGCCGAGGGGGCCTGGGCCCCTCGTTCTCTGTAAGTATTTTCACTGGTGACGCCCCACAGTGCTGGGTCTCAGAGGCTGGTCACAAGTGGCGATGGGACCAGGCACTGCCTTTGTTTCGTGCATGTGTGTGCTCTTTGCTTTCTGTGGGGTGTGCTGGGTTGTCCCTGTGTGCCGTGGGAGCTGGTGGCCCATGGGCTCTGGGTTGGGTGGCGATGAGGGTAGGGCTGGTCAGGGGGGAGGGGACTTCTGGGTTTTTCCTCTGCTCTGTGGCTCCTTTGCATAAAGGTGGGGAGCAGTCCACCAGATGCAGAAGCAGGTTTCATTGAATGGGGTGCACTGAGGGTGGGTGCCAGTTGCTTTCCTTGTCCCTATGCCAGTGAGGCAGGGATGACAGGCGCCTTCTCATAGGCAGAGGATGCTGCGTTCCACCTCCTGAAGAACACAGCAGGTAGGACTAATGGGATTGCACTGCTGATTCACAGGGCTTAGAGGAGCGTCAGGATGGGCGGGTAGAAGGGTGAGTGACTTGTGGCATCTTCTTAGGCTTTCCATGCCTCGTTACCGCCTGGAGCTGGGTTTCTGAATTCCCGGAGAACACTGAATCTTTTGAATCTTGGAATTTGGCGACATTTCACAATCCATCGACGCTCAACCCTCGAGGTCCCACAGAAGCCAGGCCGCCTCTCGGGGTGTGCTGCGGTTTTGTGAGAATGTCCCAGACCCTGCCTGTGGGCTGGCCCAGGGGCACGTTCCTTCTGGACGGGCCGGCTGCGCTCCGATGACGCCCAGGTGGAGGAATGTGTGGGGGAGACCAGGCGCAGTCAAGGTGTGAACCCTGACCTGCAGCACCCCCTGCCTCTCTGTCATGCCCCAGGCCCCGTTGTCACCTCGGAAGCCCACGTTTGGGGTTGCGCCCTGGAGCCTCACGTCTTTGTGAAGCACCCCAGAGACTCCTACGGGCCCAAAGCTTGAGAAGTATTGCTTTGTTCTGTTGTCACCCCAGTTCAGGGGCTCTGTCCGGGGCCTGGCGACCACTGGGCTCCAGGCACCAGGGCCAGATGTTGGCACCTCCCACCTGCCAGAGCTGTTGCCCAACCGGGAGGCTGAGGACAGCTCAAGGGGGAGCCTGAGGGGGGCCTGAGCCCTGGAGCCTTGAGGGTACGGTCTGTCTTCTTCATCAGACTTCAGAGAAAAGTGGGCTTCGTCCCAGGGCTCACCCAGTGCCACCCAGGGCGGGACACAGAGAAGCACGCTTGGCACTTGGCATAGCCACACGTCACATCCAAAATTTGTGTGAGTCCGGGTTCAGCCATATTCTGTAGGTGAGCTCCAGATGCCTGCCCTGGCTCAAGCCCTAAATGTGTGCATGGTACCTTTGAGTACCTGACCATGATCTCTCTCTGTTCTGGGGCTGTCTGGGAGCCGGCTTCTGAGCGTGGTCAGAGGAGTGGGGGCTTGCTTGGCCCTTTGCCTTTGCCACCCGGCCTAAGAGTGTTGAGAAGGACCCTGGGTAGCTTATAACAAGGACCTGTTCAGTCATTCACTCAACTCATGTTTGAGGAAGCACCTTATCTGCTGCCTGTCTCCCCCCCCCACACACACACACTTAGTTTGAGAATAGTGACATCTGTGGAGGAAGGGACGGCGAGCAGACGGATGGCGTGGGTGGGCAATTAAGAAGTGATATAAATGTATCTTTCACTTACTTTCCCGGAGGGGGCTGGCAAATTTCAGTGCTGACACCAGTGAACTGTTAACAGGACTGAAAACGGGACTTAAACTTCCATACCAACACGTCACCTCCTAGGGGTCTTGGGGAAATGCAGGCTCTGATCCCGTGGGTCTGGGGCGGGCTCAGAGCCTCTGCACGTCTGGTTCCCTCCCGGGACTGCTCCTACTGCCAGTCAGAGGGCCACCCTTCCTGTCCAGAGGTCTTCCTACATTTCCTCCTCTTCTGTTCTTAGTTTCTTTCTCTCTAAAAGTCCCTGAAAAGGAGGACACTTTTCTGTGCAGGCTCTCTTGTAACTACTGCTGTTACTTCATCTAGGAACTCTTCCAAGCATTTTTCAGTGAGTGGCCCTGCATTGTTACGAGTGGCATTCTTAAATATGTGCAGACTTTACCGCGTTTATAAACACAGGCAGTGTCCTGCTTGGACGTTTACTTGGGTTCCCGTGGGTTTTATTTGGTGGTTTCTCTTTTGTTTACGATAAGAGGGCACTTAGAAAGGTCCGAAAGCTTCTGACTCTTGAAAGATCTGGGATGGCCCTGCCTTCATTTTAGGGAGGTGGAGGGGTGGCCCCACTGAGCCCCACTTCCCTGGAGGCCCTGCTGAGCACCTTCACCTCCCAGCATCCCCGGTGAGAACCCCCCTTGAGTGCCCGTGAGGGCCCCCAGCAGTGGAGACATGAGTCCACTGTCCCTGGGAGGCTGCCAGCTTGGAGACCCTGCCTGTGTTGTCAGTGTGAGCTTTGATTTCGGTGGGGCTGGGCTGTCCATCCCTCCCAGCAGCTTCCGAGTCTCTGCATCGCCTCTTCCTTGTTAGACCTGTGGGGGCGCTCTACCCCCAGAACCCTTCCTGGGGTCACAGGTAATGGACTGTGGGGGATTTTGTCACCTTGCCTCCCCTAGTTACTCAGCACATCAACACCAGTGTTGATGGACCCCATCGGGCTTGGACCCTCTCCCGTGTCATTCTTCCTGAAGCGTCTCCTGGGCGTGGGGTGATGTTAGACAACTCAGGGCTTCCCGAAGGTCAGTAGGTGTCACAGAGCTACTGCCCATGGCCAAGTGTGCTTGGAAACGTTGGGGTAGATAAAGTTCATTTCTTCCCTTAAATATTTTTATTAGTTAGTTTTTAGAGCGAGAGAGAAGGGGGCGAGGGAGCGAGTGGGAAAGACATCCATCTGTAGTTCCGCTCCCTGATGCCCTCATTGGGGGACTCTGGTGTGGGCCCTGACATGGAGCTGAGCCCACGACCTCGGTGTAGCGAGACGATGCTCACCAACCGCACTCCCTGGCCAGGGCTGATAAAGGTCATTTCTTAGGGCGGAACTTCCAGAAAATTTAGTAGGCCATTCCACGGAGAAGACAGATCACGCTAGTTCCAGATTTGGGGGCGTGACACCCCCTTTGTGTTGATTATGGATTATGCCACGAGACCAGTCTTTGCTCAAGTCCTCTCCCTTTTTTCCAAAGCCGCTTTCTGGAGATGTAATTCACAAATCATACAGTTTTCCCAGGTACCGTGTGCTGCTCAGTTGCAGTTACTGTAGTACAGAGATGTGCAGTTAGTACATGTGTGTAGGTAGATGGATAAATAAAGTCTATACCGTGTCCAGTTAACACAGTCACAGAGACACAGCCACTACCACTGGTAGAGTGACACCTGACGTCAGAAAGGCACCCCCTCCCCCGTCCTCAGCTCGCTCTGTCCGTTGCCCCGCTCAGCCCTAACCACCACCACTCCTGGACTTGCTGTCTCCACGGATTTCCCTGGTAGGGGCGTTTCTGTGACGAGGATCACAGGGTCTGTGGTTTCTGTGCCTGGCTTCTTTCACTTAGCGTGATGTTCGCAAGGTTTCTCCACGTGTGGCCCTTGTCAGCACGTCCTTCATTTTCCTGGCCGAGCCCTGTGAGTCTTCCCTTGCAGGCACATACCCCCTTTTGTGTATCCATTCAGCCCTTTGACTGTCTGGGTTGTGTGCACCGTTGCACTAGCGTGAAGAATGCTTTCACGGGCATCGGTGTGCAAGTCTGCGTCTGAGCGCCTGCTTTCCGTGTTTGGGGGGATATGCCGAGAAGGAGAATTGCGGGTCACAGGGCAAGTCTCCAGCGAGCATGTTGAGGGACCGCCTCACCGCTGTCCCCCGAGGCTGCGCCGTTGTGCGTTCTCGGCTGCCATGCGCAGGGGTTCTGGTCTCTTCACACCTTTGGGGTTTTCTGACTTTTTAAAGCCAGAGCTGCCCTACTTGGTGTAAAGTCGTATCTCATCGTGGTTTTGACTTGCGTTGTTGAGTTGTGGGAGTTTTTTAAATATATTGTGGATATTAAACCCTTATCAGATACATGATCTGCAACTATTTTGTCCCTTACTGGGCGTGATCTTTTCACTCTCTTGTCCTATGATAAACATTTTTTAAAATTTGGATGAAGTCTAATTTATCTATTGTATTCTCTTGCTTCCTTTCCTTTGGTGCCATATCCAAGAAATCATTGCCAAATGCAATGTCATGAAGACTTCCCTGTTTTCTTCTAGGAGTTTTGTGGCTTTAGCTCTTGCATTGAGATCTTTGATCCATTTTGAGTTAATTTTTGTTTATGGTGTAAATTAAGGGTTCATTTCATTCTTTTGCATCTGGATATTGAGTTCTCCCAGAATTATTTGTTGAAAGACAGCCCACCGTTGACTGGCCTTGGTGCCCTTGTGGAAAGTGACCCCACCAGATGTGTGAGAGTTTAATTCATGGCCCCCCTATTCTGTCCCGTTGGTCTGTATGTCTGTCCTTACACCAGAATCACGCTCTTGATTTCTGTAGCTTTGTGGTGAGTTTCGAAATCAGGAAGTGTGAGTCCTCCAACTTTGAGTTTCTTTTTCAATGTTGTTTTGGCAGTTCAAGGTCCCTTGGGAATCCATATGAATTTTAGATAGCTTTTTAGATTTCTGCCAAAAAAACATTGGTGGGATTTTGTTAGGGACTGCATTTAACTGTAGATTGTTTTGACTTAACCATATGAAGTCTGCGGTTCCGTGAGCACCAGATGTCTTTTCCTAATTAGGTCTTCTTTCTGTCCCTGTAGGTGTGTTTGTAGGTCTTCACTGTACTTCACCGCTTGGTCACATTTTTTTTTCTACTTCGCTATTCTTGATGCATTGCAGATAGAATTGTTTTTTCATTTTATTTTCTAATGGTTCATTGTGAGGGTGTAGAAACGTGACTGATCTTCACATGTTGACTTTGTAGTCTGTAACTCTGATGAATCTGTTATTGCTGCTAATAGTTGTGTGTGTGTGTGTGTGTGTGTGTCCAGAACCTTTGAGAGTTCTCTGTGTATCCAAACTGTGTGATCTGGAAAGAGAGAGAGTTTTCGTTTTACTTTCCCAATTTAGATACCTTTTTCTCCCCCATGCCTGATTGTTATGGCTGAAGCCTCCTTAACTGGGTTGCATGGAAGTGGTGAGACGGGATGTCCTCGACTTATTTCCGATCTGAAGGGGAACGTTTTCACTCTTTAGCCTTTAAGTGTGATGTTGTCTGAGGGGTTTTCGTGTGGGGAACTGTTTATCCTGGTTAGGAGTTTTCTTCCGTTGCGGTCTGAACGTCCCACCCCAGATTGCCTGTGTTGGAACCCTAGAACGGGGGGCCTTTGGAGGGTGTCTAGGTTGTGAGGGTTCAGCCACCCAGAATGGGATTCGTGCCCTTGTGAAGGACGCCTCACAGAGCTCTCTGGCTCCTTCTGCCTTGGGAAGACACAGTGCGAAGTCTGCGGCCTGGATGAGACGCGTCACGGGACTAGGTGGCTGCCCTGCCCTCGGACTCCCACCTCCAGGACTGTGAGCAATGGAGGTCTGCTGTGCACCAGCCACCCAGTTCTGTTTATCGTCAGAGCAGCGCAAGTGGGCCGAGGTGCCGTCTGGGTTTTGCGTGAGTGGTTGTATCACGAAAGGGTGTTGGATTCTGCCAAATGTGTTTTCTCGATCAGTCGAGGTTTTTCTTCCTCCTTCTACTAATGTGTGTATCACACTGGTTGCTATGTGTGCGTCGAGCTGTCCTTGCATTCCACAGATATGGCCCACTTGGTCAGGTTTATAATCTGTCACACGCACTGCACGACTTGGCTCGCTCTGGTCTCCTTGAGGAATTTTTGCAACAGGATTCATCGAGGATATTGGTCTACAGCTTTCTTTTCCTGTAGTGTCTTCGGCTTTAGTGTCAGGGTGACGCATGCTTCATAGAATGAGTTACAAAGTGTTCCTTCTTTTGGAAGAGTTTGGGAGGGATTGGTCGGAAAATTTTTTCAGATGTTTGGTGGAGTTCTTCAGTGAAGCCCCCTACCTAGGTCAGGGCTTTTCTTTATCAGGAGGCTTTTGATTATTAAATTGATTTCTTACTAGTTATAGATCAATTCAGACTTTCTGTTTCTTCGTGATTTCTCGTTGTTAGACAGCGTGTTTGTAGGCATCTCGTTTAGGTTACCCAAGCCTCGACATGCAGTTGTTCATAATGCTCTCTTACAGCTCTTCTCATTTCTGTGAACTCAGTGGTAGTGTCCTTACTTTCATTTCTAACTTCAATAATTTAACTAACTTAGTAGTTTTAGTTCGTTCTTTTTGTGGCCCTATACAGTGTAAATTTAAGTTTCTTGAGTCATTTTTAAAGGACACATTTATAGCTATAAAATTCTTTCCTGGCACCACTTTTTGAAGCATCCCATAAGTTTTGATATGGGTTTTTCTTTTTGTTTTTATTTGTCTCAGGATATTTTAAAATTACTCCTGTGAATTTTTTTTCTTTGACCTGTTTGGGTTTTTTTTGTTGTTGTTGTCGTCGTTGTTGTTGGGTTTTTTTACCCATTGGTTTTTAAAGAGTCTATTAATTTTTACATAGTTTTGAATTTTCCTGTTTTACTTTTGTTGTGGACTTTTAGTTTTAGTCTCCTGTGGTTGGAAAGATACTTTTTATGACTTCAATATTGTTAAATTTGTTAAGACTTCTTTTGTGGCCTAGTGTATGGTTTATCCTTGAGGATCTTCCGCATGCATTCGGAAAAAATGTGTATTTTGCCGTGACTGAGTGCAGTGTTCTGAGTATGGCTGTGGCAGCCAAGTGGTTTCTAGTGCAGTTCCAGCCCTTGGTCTCCCTGCTGATTGCTGGGCTGTTTTCTCTATCCATTTCTGAAAGCAGAGTTTTAAAGTCTCCGAGTGTTTTTGGAGAACTGCCCATTTCTCCCTTCAGTTCTGCCAGTATTTGCCTCATATCTTTTGGGGCCCTGGTTTTTGGTGCATGCATGTTTGTAATTGTTACATATTTTGCACCAGTTAACCCTTTCTCGATACACGATGTCCTTCTTTGTCGTTGTGACACTGTACACTTAAAGTCTGTGTTGGCTGGTGTTGGTACAGCCGCCTAACTCTTTTTGTTACTGGTAGCATGAAATGTCTTTTTCCTTTTAATCCAGTTGTGTCTTTCAGTCTAAAGGGAGTCCAGTCTTGGAGACAGTGTTTGGTTGGGTTGTGTGGTTTTCTTCTCCATGCTTCCAGTCTCTGCCTTTTGATTAGAGAGTTTAATCATTAGTATTTAGTTACTGCTCAATCGGTACCTCTGCCATTTTGCTGGTGTGTGTGTGTGTGTGTGTGTGTGTGTGTGTGTGTGTGTTATGTATCTTAGAACTTCCTTGGCCCTTCCTCTCCCTAGAATTCTCATCTTATATTATCCTTCTGCTTTAAGGAAGACTGCTTGCATGTGAACATTTGCAGAATCAATTATATTCATAAGAACCTGTTACAAAATCCAGACCCTTGAACTGATTGTTCAGGGGGCTCCCACTCTCAGAGCCCCGCCACCACTCTTGTGGGACGGTGGGGAGGGGTCTGCATTTCCCAACGGACTCCAGGGCCTGCCCGGACACGCCAGCCTGCTGCCACTTGAGGAGGAGGAGGATCAAGAATTTGACCGGGTGGTGGCAAATTCCTCACCGTCCCCGGGGCTGGGTGTCCAGGGCTGCATCGGATTCTTGGGACAACCCTACAAGGGAGGGAGATGAGGAAATGGGGTCTCCTGACAGTCAGATTTCTTGTTTGGGGGCGTCGGTGGAAGAGTGAGAACCACACTCTCAGGTTCTTGGTGCCCTCGAGTGCCCGCAGAGGTGGAAGAAGGTGGCAGGGCGGCGTCCTGTGTTTGCCCCCAGAGCCCACCTACTGGAACGAATGGGGGTGGGGGCGTGTGTACTGAGAAGAGGCCTCATTCAAAGGTGTTGCTTCTTTGCTCTCAGGGCTCGTAAATATTAAACACAACTGTGAGTAAATTCATTCCCCAGCTGCCCCTCCTGCCCCAGGAGGTACTCAGCGCCCTTTCCCTAGGGAAGTTTTTCAGGGAGGATGGCACCTCTGGACAGCCCTGGGACCATGGCTTCGGGACGGTCTAGAAGCTGCGAAGTTCGGAAACGTGGGCGACTGCACTTTGTCCTGTGTCGCATGCTCACGTCGTCCACCTTGGTTCCAGGCGCGGAGGCCACCTCCTCACTTGGAGACTTGCAGCGAAGGCCTTGGGTTTTGAGTGGGTTTTGGAGGCAGGGGGCGGATGTGGCATCGTGGCCTGCACCATTTCATCCCCACTTTCATTTCTCAAGATGTCTGAGGTCATCGGGGGTACTCACGGCGTGAAGGGGGCCACCGAACTTCTCTGCAGTCCCGTCACCCTCTCAGCGAGGCTGTTGCTGCTGTACCAGGTTTGGGGGTACCCAGGTGCCCTTTGAGTCTGTTTGGCTCTTTTAGCAACCTCTGAGGGTGGGTTTGGGCTTTCTGAAGGTGAGGACCACAGTTCAGTGCCCCTCTGTCCTGCCCCCACCTCTGCCAGGGGCTGAGTCTGGGGTAGAAGGAGTAGGTATTACCAAGGTCCTTGCCCCAGTTAGGAGAGTAAATCTCACGTTCTCAGGTCAGAAATAGATCCTCTGTCCCCGTTCAGCGTGTGCTGGGGCCTGGGCGTGGTAATCCCGCAGGCTGGGGAGACACAGCCGCGCTCTGTCCCCCACTGCGTGTTCCGCACAGGCTGTGGGCTCTGGCCGGCCACGTCACCAAACAGTTAACACAGAGGCCAGCACACAGCCGGATCTGCATCCAGGGGGAATGTCTGCGTTTTCTCTGGGGTGGGGGTGGGGCGCCAGGCCCGGACGCTGACGTGTGCGCTGAGTTTAGGCCCCTGGCTCCGAGCAGGAGGGAGGGCGGCCAAGTGGCCACGCCCTGGTGTCTGTGGGGGTCAGGAGCCCCCGGGAGGCCAGGAGGCCGGAGCTAGAGCTCTGCTGGAAAACTGGAAAGACTGGCCCTGTGACATTTCCTTCTGACTCTCCCCTCTGGGTGGCTTATTCTGGAGGCAGGAAGGAATGTTCTACATGACTTAGAGACGTGCGACCTGCCAGCAGCAGGCAGGACAAGCCCCTGGGCAGCATAGCCGAGCCACTCTCTGAGGTCACAGTCCCCGTCCCCTGCTCAGAGCCACCCTCGGATGGAATGCCGGCCGACCCCGGGGGTCCTGGCCAGGGACATTTATTTACATGGCCACGTCTCCGGTGAAAAGTTCTGAAACAGGATTAAGAAAATATTTTCTGACCGAAGAAGTCTCCTCGCTTTCTCTGCAGGGCTGTGTGGGCGGCCACGTCCTCCTCCCGGGTGAGGGTGAGGGCCGTCGGGGGTGCTCGGCCCAGGCTGGGGGCTGGGTTCACGGGAGAGGCTGCGTGCAGTCTCCCACGGTGCGCCCCCAGCACCCCCCAAAACTTAAAAGTGGCTGGAGATCCTCAAGTGCTCGCCTTACTGTGGCCATGCGTGTTGCTCTTTGCCACTTCAGAATGAAGACAGACATTTAAAAGGTACTCATTTCTCCATAAAAAGAACACTAATAAATGCATTCTATACAAACACAAGTAGCGTCTTTTAAGGGGAAAAACAACTGCTTTTCAGGTCTAAAAAAGAGAACGAGAAGGGGGAAAGGCCAAGTCGTGTTGGTGCTGGGATGGTGACTGCGACCTCCGCTCCCGCGCTGCCTGCTGGGCCCAGGCCCCAGGCCACCGGCACTTCTGACACAATGTCTGTGAGCTGGCGGGGGGTCCCTGCAGCCCCCTTCTCTGGTTCCATCATTGGATGGAATTCACAGGATTCAGGAAGGCACCTTACTTATGTTTACTGGTTTATAACGAAAGATACAACTCAGGAGCAGCCAAAGGGAAGTGTAGCCTAGGATAGGGGTGGGGGGCGCAGGGCACCCCCCCCTCCCAGCACCCTATGGTGTCCCCCAGCTGGGAAGCTCTGCAAACACTGTCCTTCAGGGGTTTTATGGAGGTGTTGTTACCGAGGCATGGCCGACCCAGCTGTGGGTGACAAACTCAGTGTCCAGGCCCCCTTCCCTCTCTGGAGAGGCTGAGAGTCCCAACTCCGTCATCATGCCCTTGTCTTTCTGGGGGCCGACCCCCAGCCACCAGGACAAAAGACAGTCCTCCCCCTCAAAATTCTCAGAGTTTTAGGAGCTGTGCCTCAAAATAGGGGCAGAGACTAGGCCTGTTTTGTCACGTGTCGCTGGGAAAAGCACGGGAAGCCACAGAGCATGTCCAGGGGATTGTGGAGTGAAGGGCAGGGTGAGGGGCATGGGGACACGTCATCTGTATTTGCAAAGAGAAGCCATCTCCCGAGCTGATGCGGGTGGTTTTTGTCCAAAGAGAGACCCCTGAGACTGTCCTCAGGTCTGCATACGAACCGCCCTGCCCCTGGGCCCTGACTCTGTAGGCGGAGTGGTGGCTCCCAACTTTGGAGACAGTGGAATCAAGGAAGCCTGACTCTGGAAAGATCCGGATCAACAGCCAACGTCTTTGTGGGAGACCCTTTGAGGTCAGTCCCTTGCAGCCGAGCTGATGGCTCTGTGGGCCGGAGGAGGAGGATCAGGCACCATGGTGTGAGTGTGTGCGGTCTCCGGGGTGCAGCCGCGGTGCGAGCCAGCCTAGCAGCAGAGACGCCGGGCGCTCGCCGAGGCTCCAGCCAAGTGGGGGACAGTGGCTGTCTCACCTGAGCCCAAGTGGGTTTGCGAGGCATTTGCTCGGGACGCCAGCCACCTTGCCGGTCCCTGAGGCAGAGAAAGAAAAGATGTGATTCTCTTTAAAATAAACAGTCCTGAACGTGGGGGGGATATCGGACTTCAGGGCACCCCTGTGAGCAGGCTGACTTGGAGACTGGGCGATTTTCAGTGTGGCCACGGCCCTCACCCAGGAGCGTGCCCACGGCCCCTGGACTCAGTGCCGAGGGGAGATGCGGTGCCCCGCCGTGGGCCAGGCCTTCCTGAACAGTGAGAGTGTGTGTTTTCTCCACAAGCAGTAATGTCTTCACTGACTTGGCTCTTTATCCTTTTTTTTTTTTTTAACTTAGGGAAGAACGAAAAAAGCCAAAGAAGTGAAAATGGAGGGCGAAGCCCTTGCCGAGTTTCTAGAAACAGTCCGCCCAGAGCAGCGGCGGTCCTGCGGCTGTGTTCATGTGACTCGCTGGAGCACTTAATGGCCTCATTGTGTGAGGGACACAGCAGTGATTTCTCTGGAATTCCTAGAAAGGGCGGGAGAGCCAGAATTTGGGCAGAGAGGGGACTTGGCGCCCGGGTTTTGGGGCGGGGGTGGGAAGGCAGGGGAAGCCGCCCAGGCCCACTGGTCTGTCACGGGAGGAAAGGGCCTCTTCCTGGAAGACAAATTCCGGAGTCACAGCAGTGGTTGGTGTCCCTCGTTGTCCCGCTTCTAACCCCGAGTCTGCAGAGAGCGAAGCCCCTCTCACAGTCTCTGCTCCATCCCGGGGACCCTCCCTGCAGACTGTTGTTCCCTGGTCTTCTGGATCTCTCTCTGCTGGAGCTGGGGACAGGCACACACATTTGTCACCTTCCCCTTTTAACACCAGTGTGTGTGTGTCCCCTCCCCTTCTCCGCTCCTCCCCTCAGGTGACAGCTTTCATGTGCCCCCCTCCCCCGGCCGATCGGTGGAGAGCAGCGCTTTGGGTCCCCGAACCCTCAGCCCTGGCCCGTGGTGGGGCAGCCCCACTCCCGTTCCCCAGCTAGGGGAACTGAGGCCCCGGGAGGCGGGCCACTCCGGGCCGCGCCGTCTGGCTCCGCCGGCTGAGCATCCTGGTCCTGAAAGTAGGGATTTGTTGAATGTCTAAATAGTCACTGTTATTACTCTAAATATTTAGTGTGAGAAAGCTAAACAGAAGGAAAACTTTATGTTAACTCAGGAATTTTGGGAAGATATCAAAGATACTAAACAGAAATCAAGAGGCCCTTTCTGAAATATTTTGGAAGTATGCGAAGACATTTATTTTTCTTTGCCCAAGTCCATATATTCTTGCACATTTCAAGTTGATGTCGTGTCTGACTAGGAGGCTGTGAGAAGGGCCGAGAGGGTTCCTTGCCCTGTAGGAGCAGCAGGCAGACCCTGGCAGGAAGCGGGGAGCCTGGGCGGGGGTGGGGGGGTGCTGGGGCTCCCAGGGGTCCCAGGGCGCTCAGGGTCCTGGCTGTGGGTGCTAGGCGGGCTGTTGTCAACAAGGCCGAGAGGTGTGTGTGCCAGGCACTCTCTGCCACGTCGGCGATCGGCCCTGCTGATACCGGGGAGGCCCTGTGTCTCTGTCACTTCTCACTGCCTCGAGGCCAACGGTCATATGGTCTTCATTTTGTTTACTGTGAAGCTCGACATTCACTTTCTCGCAGCTGGACAGAAATGGGGGACGTGGCGACCAGCTTCACAGGCAACTGCGGGCCCTCTTCCTGTAACTCTAGCTGAATTTTCTTGCCCGTATCATGAAAAGCAAACCTCCTGAGTGCATGTCGTAAATCTGAAGGCGCCTGCGTGGGAGAAGCAGGCAGGAGCCGCCCCCCGGCTTTTGTGCCCGAGTCCAGGGAAAGACTGTCTTCTCTGGGGAAGGCGGAGACCTCGGACTGTGCGGCTCGGAAGTGGTCCACAGGCACACGCTGACCTCGTGACTGTGGGCTCACGTCCCAGCGTCCAGCCCGTTGTCATTTCAGAGACCCTCAGACTTGGCTGACCATCTACCACCCGCCTTTAAAAAAAAAAAAAACAGCTGGGGGTACTCACCCCCATTGCCGTTGTGACGCTTTTCAGACTCACACCCCCATGGGAGGCCGACAGCAGGCACCTTGGTAGGACGCCTCCTGCGTCGGCAGGGTAGCTGGCTGTCACGTCACCCTGCGTCCTGGGTGACCTCTTTGCATCCTGAAGACCAGCATGCCCTCTAAGCAGCCGAGGCGTGACCGCCTGCAGGCAGCCGGTGTGTTGAGCGCCTGACCGTGGGAGAGCCCGGACGGCCCAGTTAATGGTGACTGGTGTTCGTTGAACATTGACTCGGGTGAGACCTGAGTGTTCGGTGCTTTGGCGCCTTCCCCCTCAGTCAAGGCCCTGGAGGGAGATCCGGCTTTCGGGGGGACTCGGGGGCTAGGGGCACTGAGGCGGGGAGCTTGGCGATCACCCGGCCGTCACCCCCTACGATGGGGCGGTGGCAGGTCGCCCAGGCCCCCCACTCCCCTGTCCAGTCTGAGCCAGGGTGCCAAGTGGGGTTCTAAGTTCTTCCCCACCAGGCAGAAGCGTGGCGGCTTCGTTTTCACTGTATGGGACCAGGAAGGGTTGGTGTGTGAGGATATCCTGGAGGGGTTGGTGTCCCACCCGAGGGCCCCACTCTCTGTCACCGCAGTCATTGCCTGAGGAGCCCTTGCTCTGTGCTGGTCGCCCTCCTCAGGCTCTGAGTGTGTTTCTTTAGACAAAGGGGGCTGAGTGGTGGTTTCACTGCACTGCAGTCAAATCCTCGGGGAGGGGCTTTCCTCCCCACAGCCCCGCAGAGACGCTAGGGTCAGGGGACAGAAGGGAGGTGAGACGTCACCAGCAGAGAAAGTGTTAGTGGTTCTGCACCCCGACCTGGTATGAAATTCAGAAAGGTCCCTGAGGGTGGGGTTGGGGTGGTAGCCTCTTTGAGCTGGGCCGGAAGCATGGACTAGAGGGACGCTTGGCTTTGCAAGAGGTGTGGACGGTCCCTCCGCGCTGGCCTTGGGCACTTGGGGGGAGGACTGCAGACGGTGGCCTGGGAGGCCGTTGTGTCTGCCCTTTGCGCGGCGGTGGCTTTGGGCCCTGCTGTAGTTGACGTGGCAGCTAGAAACCTACTTCTGGTGCACTCCTTCCTTGTTCTGTTCTTCGAAGTCTCTTAAATTATCTGCTTGAAAAAAAAAGAAAAAAAAAACATTCCACGTGTCTGGTAAAAACATGTTAGTCCCGGGTGTGGGTGTGGAGCACGGCGTTCACGCCCTCACAAGTACGGGGCCTGCGGTGACCACCTCTGGCTGTCAGCATGGGGGTCGAGCATGCATGATGCCGACCCCCGGAGGGAGCTTCGGGGGGCCCTGTCCCCGTGACCAGCAAGGGGTTCTCCCATGGGTCCTCTCAGTCCAGCCAGGTGGTTGTCGTACAGACAGCCGGCAGGCCCCTGGCGGGCAAGGCCTGTTGGGTTGTCACTGGAAGGAAGTGCGTTTCCCGGCAGGGGAAGCGGCTGTTGAACCGTGATTGCGCCGAGATCAATAAATGCATGTCACTGCCTCGGAGCGTGACAATAGACCCTTTATTTCCGTGTGTCTGCGGGGTCTCCCCACCTGGTCCCTGGGTCCTCTCCCTCCCTGCCTCCCTCCTTTCCCGTTTTCAGTGCCCTCTGAGCCAGGTGTCCTCAGAATCAAACTAAAAACGAACGGACACCGTCTGCCTTCCCTTTCCCCAGGGCAGGAAGTCATTGCCGAGCCCCAGGGCCATTTGCTCCTGAAAGTCAGAGACGCTGGTGTCACGTCTTCCTCCCTGGGCGTCCTCTGGCCTGTGGGCTTCTGGGACAGCGTGCCTCCCTGTTTGCTCTGCTTCTGCTTTTGCCTGTCCCCTCTCAGTGTCCCCCCTCTGTGGGTTTCCACCGTCCGCTCCACAGTGAGCACCCTCCCCTTCTTGGCGGACGCCTTACATTCTCTGGGGTGAGTGCATATTATTTCTGCCTCTTTCGGGGCCCTCAGCAGGGGGTCAGCCTGCCCTGAGAGCTGACGTCGCCTGTGCGTCGCCCTCCCTGGATGGAGCCAGAAGTCAAGGACCAGGGGGCCGATC
>PVKM010025454.1:0-19930 GCA_004027735.1 Carollia perspicillata | reverse complement strand
CCAAGGAGGACATACAGAGGATTCAGAGACACATGAAAAGATGCTCAATATCGCTAGCCATCAGAGAAATGCAAATTAAAACCACAATGAGATACCACTTGACACCGGTCAGAATGGCCATCATAAACAAAGCAACAAACAACAAGTGTTGGAGAGGTTGTGGAGAAAAGGGGACCCTAGTTCACTGTTGGTGGGATTGTAGACTGGTACAACCACTATGGAAAACAGTATGGAATTTTCTCAGAAAACTAAAAATGGGACTGCCTTTTGACCCAGCAATTGCACTGCTGGGATTATATCCCAAGAACCCTGAAACACCATTCCAAAAGAACCTATGCACCCCAATGTTCATAGCAGCACAATTTACAATAGCCAAGTGTTGGAAACAACCTAGGTGCCCATCAGTAAATGAATGGATCAAAAAACTATGGTACATATATACAATGTAATTCTATGTGGCAGAAAGAAAAAAGGAGCTCCTACCCTATGCAACAGCAGGGAAGGAACTGGAAAGCATTATGCTAAGTGAAATAAGCTAGGCAGTAAAGGACAAATACCATATGATCTCACCTTTAACAGGAACCTAAGCAACTAAACAAACAAACAAGCAAAATATAGTCAAAGACATTGAAATAGAAAGGGGGATAACAGTATCCAGAGGGGAGAGGGGAGGGAATTTCAGGGAAAAAGGGAGGGGATTATAGGAACAAGTATAAAGGACACATGGACAAAAACTGAGGGGGAGGGAAAGGGGAGGGAGGTGGGGAGCACTGGGGGTGGTCTGGGATGGGAGTAAAAGACAGAAAACTGTACTGAAAAACAATTAAAATTTTAAAAAACATGCAAAAAAACAAAAATCACAATGATATGCCATGTCACACCCATTTGTAGGGCTGTCATTTCTGAAAACAGAAAATAACAAGTGTAGGTGAGGATGGGGAGAAATTAGAGCCCTTGCACATGGATGGTAGAAAAGTGAAATGGTATAGCCATTATGCAAAAACAGTTTGGCAGTTCTCCAAAAGGTTAAACGTAGAGTTACCACATGATGCAGTTATTCCCTCCTAGGTATACACTCAAAACAATTGAAAACAGGATCTCAAACAGATATTTGTACACTAATGTACTGGTATATGGCAGCATTATTCATAACTAAAATATGCAAACAACCCAGGTGTCCATCAGCAGATGATTGGATATACAATGGTGGTATATCCATACAATGGAATATTATTTAGCCATAAAATAGAATAAAGTTCTGGTACATGCTATACATGGTTACAACCTGACGTCATTGTGCTAAGAACAATCACTGTTCTAGAACCTGTCCCAGCCAAGCTGACTGCAGCCCCTAACATGGCAGGTGTGAACACTAAATGGGGCTGGCAGGGCTTGGTGAAGGCTACAGTGAAATTCAGCTTCTCCAGCTGCCCCATCTTGCTACTTCCTTTTTTCTTCTACAGGCCTTGATCCCTAACAAACATCTTTCACCTCAAACTTTATCTCAGCAGTTATTTCCTGCTTTCCAGAGAATTAAAATGGTAACACCACAAATGGATCTGGCAAACACCAGCTTGAAACTGATGAGGCAGATATTTGGCTGGGATAGTTTTACAATCTGACGCCAATAGGTCCCCCTCCTCACCTCCTGATGCATATATGTACATACACTTTGTCATGGTCTGAATTCAACCCTTGTCCTCCCCTCCCACCAAGCTGTGGGCCATGTTCATCCATTATTACACTCTGGGATGCTCTTCTCCATCTTCTGTGCCTGAAAAACTCCCGAGTATCCTTCAAAACCCAACCCACTGCCACCCATTCCGTGATGTGTTTTGGGTCCTCCAGACCCAGTGCTGTCCCTTGCTACTCTCAAGTGCCCTGTGTGCATCAGCTGAGTTACCTGGTTAACTGTTTCCTCCTGCAATGTGAACACCCAAGGGCTGTGTCCTGTACCCCCAGGGAAGGCTGGGAGCTAGGCTCTAGATTCATGAATACCTGGGTTCAGATTCTATGCTTCTCCCTTGTAAGGTATGTGAACTCTGTGCCTCAGTTTCCTTATCTATAAAATGAAAACATTGATATCTGCCTTGTAACTTGTGAGGCTTATGAGAGATGATGCGTGCATGCAAAGTATTTGGCATCAGGCTTGGAGCAGGGTAAATGTTCAGTAAGTACATTGGGGTCTTCACCTCCATCATTACTGTGTCTGAACCCCCAGGGCCTGGTGTGGCGGGGGAGGGCTCTGCTCTGTGGGCAGAGCCCCCCATCCACCACAGATGAAAATAATGCTACCAAGACATGATCTGCTTGGGGAGGAGAGGTGATTAATCTCTCAAAGGAGAAGGACCAAGAGCCTTTTCCTCACTGGGCTTTTACTGGGTTCATTTTGCACAGAAATACAGGTAAAGCTCATTAATCATTGTCAGGCAGTAAGGGTCAAACAAAAGATAACAAAGAACTCTGAGGGCCTATTTTGAGTCAGGGTCAGGGAGCTAAAAAGAGGTATAAAACTTTGAGGAACAAACTCACTTCTTGCTTGGACCATAACTTAATTGAGAGCATTCTAAACAAAGCAGGTTTCACAGGATTTTACATATTCTTTCTTAGGCCTGATTGCCTTAGGGAACCCGCCCTTTCCAGCACAGGGTGGTACCCACCGCCAGCATTGTCTCAGGCTTAAGGCATTGTCTCAGGCTTGTCAGGCAGGGGTAGTAAGGAAGCCAAGAGATTAGGAGACTTCTTGCAGACAGAATGAGGACTCAGGCTATGTCATAGCTGAGGGGTGGGGGTCCATCACCCCCTTTTGCTGTAGCCCCCCCCAAGTCCTCCCTTGGGGCCTCCACATGATCCTGCCTGTCTTAGGTCATTCCCCCCTTGGGGAATCTTACCCGTCATTGGCTAACTGACCAAGCACTGGGGGCCAGTTGTGGATGAAGTAAAAGGAGCAGAAGCAGCCCTCCTGAGCACTCCTGCCAGGGAGATAACCTTTGTTTCCTTGGTGTCTCACAGTCCTGAAGTCGCTCACTCAGACTTAGCCACAGGGGGCGGTTACAACTCCTGAAACCAGGCAGAGCAGTTCCCGACAACCTGGCACAGAGAATTTTATTGAATGAAGAACACTTGGGCCAAAGACTCAGCCTTGAATATAGAATGAATATGTGGGGGATACCACATCATTTACCATGCTGGCAACTGAGCCAAGTACACTTGGGTGGGCTGTCACCTAACAGGAGAGGCTTTGCAACTCAGCCCACAACAGATAGCCATGGGCAAAGAGGATACAGGAATCCAGGAGAAGGGGCTCACTCTGGCACAAGGAGCTCACGACAACAGGGAGGAATGGAGCTGCAAAGCTGCCAAAGTGCCCACACCCAGGCCAGGCCCCAGCCTGGACATCTGTGCACATGAGCATCCTGTCCCTTCAACCAGATTGGAGAGTGGGAGACTAGAGTTTTTGCTTACAAAGGCAGAGTAAATTTCTGGAATGATGTCATCATTTCATTTTGTCCCCAGGCTACAAGTCACCTAATCATTCTTGAGAGGACACTGCAGATATGAATTGGATCCCCTAATGCCAAGGTGTGGGCCCAGAAGTCCCTGCTCTGGTCACAGTCCCTGCTCTCCTCGAGCTGATATTCCAGAGGACACAAAGGTGCAAAGGTGGATAAGCTACAGCATAAAGGAGGCGCAGAGGGAGATGACTGCAGAAAGGGGAGCACAGCCTAGAGCAGGGTGTCAAACTCATTTCCACCAGGAGCCACATCAGCCTCGCAGTTGCCTTCAAAGGGCTGAATGTAATTTTAGGACTGTATAAATCTAGCTACTCTGTAAGTTAGGTGAGAGCTCAGCACCGCTACTGGGTAGAAACAAGGTGGAGGGTCCGATTCAGCCCTTGGGCCTTCTGTTTGCAGCCTGTGGCCTGGAGTGTAGGAGAGGGGGAGGAAAGCAGGACAGGACTGCCACTCTGCAGACTGGGCAGGGCCTTGGGGGCAGTGGCCATAATTAGGCTTTGCCTCTGGAAGGGATTATGGTTTGAAGGTTTGTGCCCACCCCCAAATTCATACATTAAATCCTAACCCCCAAGATGATGCTGTTAGGATGCTCTTGGGAAATGATGAGGTCATGACACTGGAGCCATTGTGATGGGATTAGTGACCTCATAAAAGAGACCTCTGAGAGCCCCTTCCCTTCTCCTAGCATGTGAGGACACGGGAAGTGGAAGCAGGTTCTCAACAGACACTGAATCTTGCAGCACCATGATCTCATACTCCCAGCCTCAGAATCATGACAAATAAATGTTCAAAAGCTTCCCAGTCTGTATTATTGTTATAGCAGACTGGGTGCACTCAAAGGGTTTTGAGCAGAGCAGGTGTGACTTGCCTTGTGTCTAAGGAGCACTTCTGCCCTGAGAGAAGAGTTTGAGAGCTAGCTGAAGGTCAGTAGGAAGATGACTGCAATTGTACAGGAAGGAGGTGATGGGGCTCAGGCTACAGAGGGGCAGCCAAAACGGCAGGATGCCGAGGCTGTGTCTATCCTTTGCTGTCACATTGAGAAATTAGATGAGGGTGTAAGAAGTTGGAGAGAGATACTAAGGACTTTGCCCTGAGTTTTCTCATTTGTCAAAGAAAATAGCATAATTCCCACCTCTTGGGGTGATTTGAGGACTCAATGAGACAATGTAGATCAAGTAACTATCCATGTTGGAGGCCCAGTTGGAATTCAACAAGTGGGTGGCCCTGCTTCTTTTTTTTTTAAATTGTTTTATTGTTTACGCTATTATGGCTGTCCAAATTCCCCCTCCAGCTGACACCCCCACTCCCTCAGGCAATTCCGACATCTTTGTTCATGTTCATGAGTCCTGCATATATGTTCTTCAGCTACTGTTCCCTATGCTGTACTTTACATCCCCATGACTATCCTGTAGCTACCAGTTTGTACTTCTTAATCCTTTCACCTTTTACATCCATCCCCCTGAATCCCCTTTCATCTGACAACCATCAAAATGTTCTCTATGCCTATATTCTATTTGTTTTGCTCATTTTGATTTTTAGATTCAATTGTTGATAGATATGCATTCGTTGCCATTTTATAGTTCATATTTTTTATATTCTTCAAGAAGATCCTTTAACATTTCATATAATACTGGTTTGGTGATGCTGAACTCCTTTAGCTTCTTTTTGTCTGGGAAGGTCTTTATCTGTCCTTCAATTCCAAATGATATAGCTTTGCTGGGTAGTCCTGGTTGTATGTCCTTGCTTTTCATTACTTTGAATATATCTTGCCAGTGCCTCCTAACCTACAAAGTTTCCTTTTAGAAATCAGCTGAGTCTTATGGGGGCTCCTTTGTAGGTAACTAGCTACTTTTCTCTTGCTGCTTTTGATTCTTAGTGTTTAACCATTGACATTTTAAGTATGATGTCTTGGTGTGGGCCTCTTTGGGTGCATCTTGTTTGGGACCATCTGTGCTTACTGAACTTGTATGTCTATTTCCTTCACCAATCTAGGGAAATTTTCTGTCATTATTTTTTCAAATAGGTTTCCAATTTCTTGCTCTTTCTCTTCTCCTTCCAGCAACCCTCTGATTCAAATGTTGGTACACTTGAAGTTGTCCCAGAGGCTCCTTACACTGTATTTTTTTCTTTTTTCTTCTTGCTGTTCAGGTTGGCTGTTTTTTGCTTCCTTACATTCTAACCGCTGATTTGATTCTTGACTTCATCCACACTACTGTTGAGTCCCTGTAAATTGTTCTTTCTTTCAATTAGTTTATCCTTTGTTTCTAACTGGATCTTTTTATGCTGTAGAGTTCCTCACTATTTTCCTTGAACATCCTTATAACCACTGTTTTTAACTCCACTTCTAATAAATTGCTTTCCTCCTTTTTGTTTAGTTCTGAAGTTTTTTATCTGTTCTTTCATTTGGGCCATGTTTCTTTGTCTCCTCATTTTAGCAGCTTTCCTGTGATTGTTTTTATGTATTGTTTTATGTATTGTTTTTATGTATTGTGATTGTTTTATGTAGGTAGAGCCACTATGTATCCCAGGCTTGGTACTTGGTAGAGTGGCTTAATGTAGTAGGTGTCCTATAGCGAAGCGTGCAATGGTACTGCCTCCCCCGTCATGCAAGCTAGGTACTTAAGGTGCACCCACTGTGTGAGCTGTGTATACCCTCCTCTCGTAATTGAGCCTTGGTTGCTATTGGCACATCCAAGGTTAGCCACCACCTGTGTTCCGTCCCGAGTCACACAGCATAAACTATAAAGAGATTTGCAGATGGCTGCTACTTGTGCTGGTTTTGGAGGTGCCTAGGAGAGGTCCTGCTTCTCTTATCCTTGCCAGTTCCCTCTTGCGGCAGCCTGACTGGCCACTTCCTGTGCATACTTTGAATCTTGACTTAGGCCTTACCTTCTCAAGACATCTTTCGCTGATGCCTCTACCCCTAACACTCACACATCATAGCTCCTCCCTCACAGCTCTAACCTTGATCACCAGAGTAGCTGCCCTCCTGTAGGAAGCCCACGGTGGCAGTAATAAGTCCTCTGTCCCAAGCACCTAGAAGTCCCTGCCTGTCCCTTTTCTACCCTGCCTCCAAGTTCAAAGCTCTGTGGTCAGTGCCTGCCCCATATTCCCATGGTCTTTCCCCTCTTCCTCCTCAGGTCAGTTCCATAGGAAGGCATGGAGTGTGTGTGTGTGTGGGGGGGGTTCTGAGTCAGGCCATCCTGGGTCAGAAGGGGATGTTGCCCTTAGGCTGTGTGACCTTGTACAAGCCACTGATTCTTGGAGCATTGGTCCTTCCTCCTATGCGAAACTTGCTGAAACAAAGCTTGTTCCTTCTTCTTTTCCCTAGGATCTTTCCCTCTTAGGCTGAAAGTTGTGCCCAGGCCCTAGGGTTTTTCAGGAATTGGGACCCTCAATGCTAAAACCAGTACAGCCCTAGACAAACTGATCGACTGTGAATGCCCTAAAACTTTTTAAAAATTTCACAAGTAAAATTATGACATTCTTTTCATACAAATGAAACATTAAACCATTAAAAGGAATTAGGGCTCCTTGGAGAAATGGTTGATTCCAGGTCTGTGACAGAATACAGGATGAATCTGGAACAATTTGTGCTAGAAAGTATGAAAGTGCTAAAAATTTATGACTCACTGAAAGAAAAAAGAAGTCAGTTTGGAGCAGCCCCCCACTGGCTAAATCTGCCATTTGAGCATCTAAGTAAATAAGAGAACAGATAAAATTCACTGAGTAAGAATCCACTAGTCTACACAGCTAACGAATGAAATGAAATACCTTCTCTAGAATACAAAGCTAGTAAATAGAGAAAGAATGATGGAAACGGAAAAGAAATAGTATGGTAATAGTTTGACAAGAAATATCAATGAATACTAGTGGGTTAAAAGCTTGAGGAGTGAAGGGATATTGGCATAGAATCAAAGTATCTTCTCACAAGTAATAATTACAAAGGAAAACCCAGCAGCAATCTGAGTGATGCAACCGAGTGCTGACAATTCAGCACCGTCTGCCATAGTGCATCACCTAATCTGATGGATACCTCTGTCCTGCGCGCCTCAGGAAGATCAAGGTCATAAAGACAAAAAGGAATAGTCAGTCTCTCCCAGTTGGCGGGGGAGTAAAGAGACATGACAGCCACGAGAGGCGTGATGCAGGGCTGGAGCTGCGCTGAGAGCGGTGTCAGTGTTGGCTCAGTGGACTGCACAAGGAAATGTCTAATTATTAGGAAACAGGCCAGTAGCATTTCATAATTAGTTAGGGGCAAAGGCGCCCCATCTGCTAGCGGCCCTCAATCAGCGTGCTTCATTTCCTTCAGAAGGCGGGTCTGGTTTGTCTGGCTTTACCTTAAACCGCGCGCTTGACCGTTTCTCCCACTACACACGTGCTGGGCTAGGACCGCCTAGCCCATGTGTCCGAGCTGTCCGGTTACCTTTCCCTAGGTAACCAGAGGGGTGGGCCCGCGAGGTGGGGCGGGTCCAAGGCCAAGTCTCAGCCCGCCCGGCACAGACGCAGTCTCCCCGGCAGCCCAGTACCACCCAGGGAACCACCGCCGGCCTCCAGTCTCGCGGGTCTGGGGCACCGGCACCGGAAAATAGCTCGCTTCCGGCTCTGTGACCAGGGGGCTTCGCGGTCCAATGACGGCCGGGGACGGGCAGGCGCGGGGCATGGCGGGCCTTTTAGTCGGCGGGCCGGCAGGATTAAGGCACCCAAAATGTCTCCGGGGGCAGCAGGCCAGGCTCTGGAACTGGAGTCGGGGGAGGTCAGACACCCGCAGGGCCCGGGCCAATCGCGGGCTGGGGCAAGTGTGTCGCTCCTGTCACGAGGGACCTTGCAGTTGTGCGGGTGGGACTACGGCACCCACATTGCCCCGCGCGGCGGGAAGCCCACTGCGGCTGCGCAGCGGCCAGGGTGCCGTCGGGCTGGGCGGTGGTCGGGCAGGCGAGAACCGGGTTTGATCCTGGTGGAAGCAACGTGAACCTGGCCACCGCTACCATGTCGGCGCCGACTGAGGAGGAGGAATACGCGCGGCTGGTAATGGAGGCGCAGCCCGAGTGGCTGCGCGCCGAGGTGAAGCGGTTGTCACACGAACTGGCGGAGACCACGCGCGAGAAGATCCAGGCGGCCGAATACGGGCTGGCAGTACTCGAGGAGAAACATCAGCTCAAGCTGCAGTTCGAGGAGCTGGAGGTGGACTACGAGGCCATCCGCGGCGAAATGGAGCAGCTAAAGGAGGTGAGGAGCACGGACAGCCGCCACCACGCCCTCAGGCGTCTCCGCCGGGGCCCGGACCCCTTACCTCTGAGCCTACCCCTCACCCGGGCCGGGCTGAGCTAACACCCGAGCGGATCCGTCACCCAGAGCTGTGCCGACTACAGAGTCGGCTGCCTCTGGGCGCCCGGGGTTGGTTTGCACGGCCGGGCGCTCTCCGGCTTCGGACCAAGACTACGGTGGGGCCGCGTCGCCAGCTTGCCTGCTTTCTGGTGGCAGGCCTCGGGAACAGTGGGGTGGTTTTCTCTGCCGTGTTTGGCTTCCCAGGTTGCGGGGGCGGGGGAAGTGTAGGCATGGGGTGGATGCAGAGAAAAGCCAGGCCTGGTCCTGCGTCACCTACCTCCAGGCAGATCACTTCGTCAATTTCGGCGCAGTTGCCTTCAGTGGTGTCCGTGTTTTCCATGCGTGTTTTAAGGCCAGGAAAGGGCTGGGCCGGGGCCCACCATGTGTGGCTCCCGTCACCGGCTGGGATCCACCAGTATCTCTCCCAGAGACAGCTTTTTGACCATACCACGTAATGACTACTCTGGGCTGCTGTGCTTCTTCCGCCCACTTACAGTCTTGGACGACCTCCCAGGCACTTCTCTGCAGACTGGTGACAGGTCTGTGGGTACTTGTCCCAGAGAGAGCCTTGCGTCTCCCGTGTGGTTTTCACCCTGGGATGAGGAGGTCCGGTCCCGGGGCAGTCCTTCTGTGACGTAGTTCTCAGTGATTTGAACAGCTTCTCTCCCAGCTCAGTTGTGGGGAGTGAGGAGGGAGTGGTTGCTTTTTGGGTGGAACACCCAGGTTTGGACCCAGTCCTTATCCCTTGCTAATGATGTAGCTGTGGGCAGGGGCCTTACTAGAACATTGCCCACCCAAAAGGTTTGTTATGGGGGTCTTATATTTGAAAAGGAGGGCATGGTGTCAGGTGTGTGGCCTCTCAGTTTCTCTGACAGTGCCCCTTCCCCACCTAACTCTTCCCTTGTCTGGGTGGACTCTTGGCCCTTGGTCTTGGGATCTACCATACTAGGTGCTTCCCCTATCACACACTTCCTGGCACCATAGCTTCCAGTGGCCTTGGGCAGGTTCAGAGCCTCCCTGCCTCACTGGGAGACCAGTAGTCCTCTTGAAGGTGGGGGTGCGGAGAATGATTGAATCTATGACTGGTGCTTAATTAAGTCTATGCCTGGCAGAGGAGGTGCTCAGTATTAGCATCAGTAAATAACTGAAATGGAGATGGTGGTGAGAAGGCAGATAGCAGCTCATTGACCAGAGGTCCTGACATCTCTCAGCAGGTATTGTGGCCTCCTTTGAGCCAGCCTTGGCTGGCACTGGTTCTACAAAAGGGGTAACATGTGGCTTCTCTTACAAGAACTCCATTTTGGTGTGGCAGGATATACCCATGGTCTTACTGGTGCGGGGCTTACCCCCTCTCCCACTTACAATCCCCTTTTGTGTCCATAGGCTTGGATTTGTGTCCCTAGAAGAAGGGACTTGATCAATCAGTGCAGAGGAAACTGGTCTTCATTCAGGCCCACTCAGTTGTTAGCTCTTTAGTGTTGTGGACACAAACATTTTGGCCAGTGCAAGAATCTTGGCTTCCTTAGGGGGTTTATTTGAAGGGTGGGTCCCAAGGGAATGAAATCTGCAGGAAGGCCTGTCAGTCTCTGCAGGTAATCTTCAGGTGCTTGCTTAGTTTGTTGTCACATTCTGGCTCCTGTGTGCACTGGCCACGTGGCCTTTGACATGTTGTCCCTCTGTCCTGAACTTGAGTATCCCTCATTGTAGTTGGGAAGTTATGACAGAAGCTAGAGGAAGGTGCATCACTTTCAGTAGATGTTGCCAGAAAGGTTGCACCAGTTCACTCACACCCGTGGCAGCACAGGTTCTTGTCAGCCTGTATATTTTTGGCCAATTTCATATGTAGAAATACTCTTATCTAAAAAAATCAAGATTTAACTAGACAATACGGGGTGGGATAAAAGTAAGTTTACAATTGTGAGTACACAAAACAGTTTATTCCTATATTATTTATTAGTTGTATTAGTTTCCATATGAACAACTATAAACCTATTTTTGCCCCGCCTTGTATTTGTTGGGTCCTTTTTTTTCTCCTGTAGAGAAGCAAACCATCTTCATTCTTTTAAAGTTTTATTTCTGGAACTAAAGTGAGTATAGTTATTAACAAATCATGCTGCAAACAGAGTTGGCTGTGCTCCTGCTCAGCATTTGTAGATCATACTACCTTCGAGGGTGGGAAGCTGGCTGGCCAGGCACAGGCACTGTGTCCTCAGCTGCAGCTTTAAGAGTACAGGTGTGCTGGCCTGGCAGCTCCATAAGTTGGTGGTTCTCATGGGTAGGGATGTGAGGGTTAGAGGGTATGCCTCAGGCCAGGGGTGGGTTCCTGATGCAATCTCAGCCCACCATCTCTTGGCTCCCAGAGAGTAGAAAGACAGGTCTGGACGTCCTCTCTGCCACCTCAGGATCTTGAATGTGTGGTATACATACATTTTGGGGAAGGAGTGGATGTAATTTGGTGAGCTTTGGTGCGTTACCAGCTGCACATGGTTCCCGGCACACAGGAAGTGGTAAGTTAGTAAGTCTGCTGGCTGGTGTCCTCAGCTCCTTCTCTCCACTTGTCAGATCTGGATCCCCTCCCTCTTACCCCACAGCCACCTAGGCTCTGTTCCTTGGCCTGGTGTGGTCTTGGGTGGCCTCACTGCATCTCCCAGAGGGCACGCCGAGCCTGCTGCCTGGGCCTTCCAGCCCGGCTTGCCTGCACTGCCTTTACCATCTGATGCTTCTAAGCCTCCTCAGCCACTGCCACTGAACTTGGCTGAGCCCACCTCCCAACGCTTGGGTGTCCCTCCTGTCCTGCAGGCTCAGTGGCTGCATGAAGGGCTGGGGCAGACCTGGTGAAAGCAGTTACTCTGTCCCCTTTGCTCCCTCTCTCCCATCTGTTTTGTAATCTCTTCTCTCAGAGGATGGAGAGACTGAGGTAGAGATGGGTGGGGGCAACTAAGGAAGGCCCAGCAGCTCAGACAACGTAGGACGGGGTCCTTGGCGCCAGGTTCCCCAGTCCATATGTTTTCCCAGAAGTCATGGCCAGGAGAGATGATGTGTGTGCTGCCACTCAGCCTCAACCCTGTAGCTGAGCTGCTCTTGCCATAGCCTCCCTGTGTCCCACTGACTCCTGCATTTCCCACATCAGCCCTTAGGGCACCACCTTTTTGTGTCCATTGTACAGATGGGGAAAGTGAGGTGGAAGCAGAGAAGTTGTGTTTTTCTCAAGACTGTGAGCCTAGGCAGCCTGTCCCCAAAGGGCAGGCACCTACTGAGGAGTAAAGGGTGATTGGAGACCTTTGTGTGAGGCCCCGCCTCAAGTGTTTGCTTCAGGGCAGGAAGAGTCCTGATTTTTGCTAAAGTCTGTAGGGATTCTCCTGCTCCTCTAGATACTACCCTCGAGCTTGGAGCACAGAGTGGTTGGGGGCTAGGAGTCCCAGGGCCCTTTGGAGTGGGAGCTGGGGTGGGCGTTGTTCTGGTGTCAGCACGAAGAGGTCAGACTTGGGGAAGAAGCTCTGGTCTGGGGAATTCTGGAGGTGCTGAGGTGGCCCTGCTGTCTTCCGGTTGACTGCCAGGAGAGGCAGCTGCAGGCATCCACAGGCCCCGACTCCTGGGCCCATTGTGGCTGAGCTGCTGGGCACTCTCCACTGTCCCACAGGTAGAGTGTGTGTCAGGCAGGGGGTTGTGGATCGATCTTAATGGGCTCTTTTACTTTTAAAGGCGTTGGAGACTGCTACATCACCTGGGCCGTTTACTTCTGCGGGCCTGGGAGGTGAACAGCAGTGTACTTCAACATCTCCAGGGCGTGTCTCTGGACTCAAGACTGGCATGCTGTGACAGAGCTGTTTTCGTAGGAAGAGGAGGAAGGCCAGGCCTGGGACCGGGAACCTGTATCCCAAAAGTGCCCTGCCTGTGCAGGCAAGGAGGAGCAGCATGTGGTGTCCAGGGCTGTGGTTTTCACACTGGCTTCAGGGAGGGCTTGGACCCTGCCTAGGCTCTCAGCCGTGTGGCCCTGGACAAGCAGCTCGGTGTGTTGGGGCCAGGATGGATCACAAGGGTGCAGGACATTGCATGGGTTGGTGTACCTGGAGCCTATGAGGGGTGGTGGTGGCTGAAGCTCCCTGGGTCTGAGCAGCTGCCTCAGAGAGAGCCATGGCCAGGTCATCACCGGCTCCTGCTGGGCCTCCCCCATCGCTCCCTGTGAAGGAGATCATCTTCCCTTCATCAGTTTGGGGCAGCCTCCCCTGCCCCCTTAGACCCACTTTTCCCCATCAGTATACTGAGTGAAGGGCCACTACACACACCGGGGTGTGAAGAAAGATTTGGTTTCTTAGACAGTGAGGTGAAGAGGATCAATGGGTTCCAGGTGGCCAGGAACCTGCAGGCTCTGGCAAGTCAGGCCCTCCGGGGCCCAAGGCTCTGGGTCCTGGGCCTTGGGCCCTGGGCTCTGTGTTGTCAGGCATTTGGAGTGTGGCTTCTCGAGCCATTCCTCAGAGCAGAGGGCCCTGTGTTGCTGCCCAGCTGCTGTACCGCCCAGCTGCTCTACCATGGGAGGTGGACTGAGAGATGGGACTGCAAGGGTAGGGTAGGTCTCAGAGTCGAGCAGGCAGTTCATGCTCAGGCAGGTGATGGCATTGAGGAGGATTAGGCTGCAGCTTCTATTTTGAGAGTTTATTATATTTAAAAATTGTTTATTCACAATAAGAACATAAGAATGTTAAAAGTGAGCAGTGTCTCTGCAGGAATTATGAAGATGATGACAAGTGGAAAGCAACTCGCTATTTCTATTTGTGGCATTTTCCTTCCTTTGTGTGTGTGTGAGATACATACAGTGCCATAAAAAGTGAAAAATGCTTAGAGTATCTGTAACAGTTGCTTTTAAAAAGACACAGAGTTTGGTGTTAGCCTTTGAGTTGCTGAAAAGCAGGTTTCATTCAAGTGGACAAAGACATAGAAGTTTCCGTAGATTCAGAAGGTGCTGTGCACTTTCAGTCTGTTGTAGTGAAATAATTGTCGTGGTTTGCATTTCACAGATTTGCTTTTTCAAAGGCAGTTTTTCTGCATTGTTTCCCTCATAAACAGCTTCCACCTTCTTTAGGGGAAGTTTTAAGAATAACCAGGGCAGAGAGAATGCTTGGCCCCTGTTCTCCTGCCTACTCTGGCAGCTCCCCTCTCTGGCAGCCTTGTCTTTTCCTCACATCCTCTGTAACTACAGTGATGTGTCGTGCTGAGAGAATAACTTTTTTTTTAATTTTACAAAAGATTTTTTAAAAAGATTTTATTTATTTATTTTTAGAGAGGGGAAGGGAGGGAGGGAGAGAGGGAGAGAAACATCAGTGTGTGGTTGCCTCTGGTGTGGCCCCTACTGGGGACCTGACCCGCAGCTTAGGCATGAGCCCTAGACTGGGAATCAAACCAGCAACCCTTTGGTTCGCAGGCTGGCAGTCAGTCCACTGAGCCATACCAGCCAGGGCTTAAAAATATATGTTTGTTTGTTTGTTTGTTTGTTTTTAGTGAGAAGGGAAAGGAGGGAGAAAGAGAGGGAGAAAAACATCAATAATGTGAGAGAAGCAATCAGTTAGCTAGCTGCCTCTCATGTGAGCCCCAGCCTGGGACTGGGCTGCAGCCCAGACATGTGCCCTGACTGGGAATTTAACCCGTGACCTTTTACTTTGTAGAACAGTGCTTAGTCAACTGAGCCATACCAGTTAGAGCAATAACTCTGTTTTATAAAACAACCATAGGTGAATTTTCACACCTAACAAAATTGACAGTGATTCCTTAGTGCTGTTTCCTAATCAGTCATCGTTTGGATTTCCTGTTTTTGGCTCATAAATGTAGCTTTCTGGTTGCTCGGCTTGCAGTGGGAGCCAAGCAGTACCCACTCCATGCAGGGGGCCTTGCCGCTGTACAAACAGAGCTGCACGTGCCCTTCTGGTGGTTGCCCATCCTGCCTCCTTGCGCAAAACCTAGAGCTGCTCTCCTGGCCCCATTTAGGGCTGGCACCCTGCTCTTACCTTTTCCCTTTTTAAAAATTTGGCCAGAATTGATTGTCTGCAGCTGATATGTGTCCTGGCACTTGGGTTGCTGGGTCATTGTCACCCATCCAGTCATTACACCAGCCTTTGTGGCACCGACTTGTTCCTGATGGGGCTCATGGCCACCTACTGGGTTTGTCCTGACTGTGATTCTGAGAGCTGCCCAACTCTCTCTGAACCAGGAGGGGAGGCTCGTGTCTTTGTTCCACAGGTGGGGGTCCTGGGGCTTAATGAGTGAGGGTGACAGCCCATGCTGTGTCCTAGCAGTGCTTGATGTGACCCCAAGCAGTCCCCTCCTTTGACCTTGGCTTCCTTGGTTTAGGTCAGTGCATTCCTGAAGCCCTGGCCGTGGACCAGGACCCCGCTTTATGGACACTTGTGGTTTGCTGCCTGGGATTCCCTGGGCATTTTCCTCCCTCCTTGCCCCTCCCACCCCACCATGCACCCGCTGGGGTGGGGGGGGGTCCAGGATTTTCCACAAGCATTGTAAACTGTGATCTGGGGTGGTTAAAAGGGACACTGGCCCTGGAAAGGGGTGCACCAGGAAGGCTGTGTGTAGTCCTGATACCAGAGCCTCACCTGCCCTCACCGTGTCACCTGGTGCAGATGGCTGGGATTGCGAATGTTCTGCCCAGTCCTGGAGGACAGACTCCTGCAGCAGCCTTGGAGCACTTATGTTGTCATTGTGGCCAGCGTGCTGAGGGAGAAATGGTGTTTTGTGGGGGATTGATTGTCTTATTTCTTCTTCTGTGAAGCGGTCAGTTCTGCTGTATGGAAAGTGCAGATTTTTTCCAGTGTAGATAATGTTTGAGGGAACATTGTGAGCATAATGAAATTTTAGCATTTGTGTGCGGTTTTTGTCCCCAGAATGGACCCGGTGAACATAAACCCACCCGAATCTGGTGCAGTTTGCCATCCCACTTCAGAAGGCACGCTTTCCTCACCGGAGACACCTCTCCCACTGGCAAACCACAGGACTTTGTCAAGATAAAGTGCCATGTATATTGTAACATTTATGTCTTTTTGAATTATTTGGCACGTATAATGCTGTGCTGCCGTTTTTAGTTAATTTTTTTAAATTAAGCTACGTTAGAAAAGTTTTAGACTTACAGAAAAATGGTGAAGCTAATAGAGAGTGCCTGTGTACCCGGCATGGTTTTCTCAGGTTACTAACGTCTCACGTTAGTATGCCATATTTGTTATAGTTGGTTAGCCAGTGGTGATGTGCCCTTATAAACTAAAGTTTATACTTCATTTAGATTTTCTTAGTTTTTACCTGCTGTTCTTTCTCTGCTCTGGGACGTCATCCATGATCTCACATGGCATTTAGTTGTCACATCTCCTGTTCTTGGTTATTACAGTTTCTAAGACTTTCATTGTACTTGGTGATTTAGAAAGTTTTCAGGAGCACTGGTTAGGTATTTTGTTTAATGTCTCTCATTTAGGATTTGTCTGGTATTTTTCTCATAATTAGAATAGGATTCTGGACCACAGAGGTGAAGGCCACAGAGGCGAAGGACCATTCTCCTTACACCCTGTGACTTTTCCTATTGGTACTGACTGAGATGTTCGTCAGTTCCTATACTGTAAAGGTGCTCTTTCCTGCTTTCCAAACTGTGAGCCCCTACGTAAGAGTCATACTTTCCTTCTTGAGGGAAGTCTACGTACATTATTTGGAATTTTTCTGCATGGGAGACCTATCTTTTCTCCATCTCTCTCTCTCTCTGTCTCTCTCCCTCTCTCTTTCTCTCTTCATCCATCCAACCATTTATATTGGTGTGGGCTTATGTTTATTTCATATTTGGGTTATGATCCAGTGCTGCTTTATTTTGTTGCTCAACTTGTTCCAGATTTGGTCCTTGGCAGCTCTTTCATTTGGTTCCTGTGCCCCATGGAGATGCCTGTCATGATTTTCCCCCTCCCGTCCTGTCTTTCCCCTCATTGCCTCTTTACTTTCCACTGCTGTAACACTCTCCAGGCTCATTCTTTTTTTGAAGGTTCATTTGAGGTTAGTCTTCGGGAATTAATTAATTTTTGCTTATATTTTTAGTCCTCATCTGAGGACATGCTTACTGATTTGAGAAACAGAGAGAGATAGACAGAGATCAATGTGACAGAGAAATACTGATCAGTTGCCTCTCGTATGTGCCCTGACTGGGGATCAAACACAGTCTTTCGGTGTATGGCACAGTGCTCAACCAACTGAGCCACTGAGGCCAGGGCTTCAGGCTCATTCTCTCTGTTCTCTGCCCCAGTCTTGGAATCAGCTCCAAGGAGCCCTGAGGTATCACTACTTCTAGGCCTTCTCAGCTGGTAGAGCCAGGAGACAGATCTGTGTACTCTGGCCCATGTATTCATGTACATATTTATAAACATTTCTAGACGTAGCCAACTGTATGTATATGAAGCTGAACATGAATTGGTACCGATGTCTGCAGCTCTGATCCATCACCACATGGATTGTTCCCACTGCCTCCCCTTGCTTATCTGTGATGTTCCTACAGCAGTGGGACACCTGGGTCTCCTGTGGGCCAGGTGTGGAATCAATCCGTTCCAGCACACATCACAGCAGTGTCAGAAGTACTGACCTGAACACCCTTGGGGAATAACTTATCATCTAGAGTATACTCTTACATGGAGTTCCTTTTGCTTGGGTCTTATATGTCCTATTTCCAAGTAAGTTACCTAATCAAGCACTTTATTCCCCGTCCCCTTCAGTGAGGTGGTTTTATCCATTTGTAATACAGTTAGATTGTTTTACCACATTCAACATTTTGTCCTGGAATCCATTAACTTCCTAAGTGATTTTTTAAAATTTACATACATTAAGGTTCCGTCTTTGGACCATGAAGTTGTCTGGGTTTTGACAAATGCACTGTTATTTATCTGCCATTAAAGAATCATGTAGAATTGCTTTACTACCTTAAAAAAAATCCTCTGTGCTTCACCTACCTACTCAACATCCTACCTCCAGGAACCCCTGACAGCCAGTGATCTTTTCCTTTCTCCATAGTTTTGCCTTTTCCAGATTGTCATATCATTGGAATGATGGCATGCAGCTTTTTAAGACTGCCTTCTTTCACTTAGCAGTGTTCATTGAATTTATCTGTGTCGTTATGTGATTTGATAGTTTAACTTTTTTTTAAATCACAGGATAATATTTCATTGTCTAGATGTACCACAGTTTATCTATTCAAACTGGGAATCTTGCTTGCTTCCAGTTTGGAGAATTATTAAGAAAGTTGCTATAAACATCCATGTATAAGGGTTTGTTAGGACATAAGTTTTCGACCTATTTGGTTAAATACCAAGGAATGTGACTGCTGGATTGTTGGGTAAGAGTATGCTTAGTTTTGTACGAAACTGCCAGACAGTCTTCCAAAGTGGCTGCACCATTTTGCATTCCCATCAGCAATGAGTTAGAATTCCTGTGGCTCCACGTCCTTGCCAGCATTTGGTGTTGCTGTTTTGGGTTTTAGCCATTCTAATAGGTTTGTAGTGATATCTTGTTTTTTTTAAATATATTTTATTGATTGTGCTATTACAGTGGTCCCATTTTTTTCTCCCCTTTATTACCCTCCTGCCTATACCCCCCTCTAGCATTCCTCCCCCTTAGTTCATGTCCATGGGTCATACATATAAGTTCTTTGGCTTCTCCATTTCCCATACTATTCTTAACCTCCCCCTGTCTATTTTGTACCTACCAATTATGCTTCTTATTCCCTGTACCTTTTTCCCCATTCTTCCCCCTCCCTGATGATAACCCTCCATGTGATATCCATTTCTATGATTGTATTCCTGTTCTAGTTGTTTGCTTAGTTTGTTTTTGTTATGTCTTTTTTTAGGTTCAGTTGTTGATAGTTGTGAGTTTCTTGTCATTTTAGTGTATATATTTTTTATCATCTTTTTTTTTAAATAAGTCCCTTTAACATTTCATATAATAAGGGCTTAGTGATGATGAACTCCTTTAACTTGACCTTATCTGGGAAGCACTTTATCTGCCCTTCCATTCTAAATGATAGCTTTGCTGGGTAGAGTGATCTTGGATGTAGGTCCTTGCCTTTCATGACTCTGAATGTTAATTTTCTAGGCCCTTCTTGCCTACAAGGTATCTTTTGAGAAATGGGAACTCTTTTGTAGGTAACTGTCCCCTTTTCTCTCGATGCTTTTAAGATTCTCTCCTTATCGTTAATCTTGGGTAATGTAATTGTGATGTGTCTTGGTGTGTGCATCCTTGGGTCTAACTTCTTTGGGATTCTCTGGGCTTCCTGGGCTTCCTGGAAGTCTATTTCCTTTGCCAGATTAGGGAAGTTCTCCTTCATAATATTTTTAAATTTTCCATTTCTTGCTTTCCCTCTTCTCCTTCTGGCACCCTTATGATGAGGATGTTGGAATGTTTAAAGTCCTGGTGGTCCCTAAACCTCACCACATTTTTTTAAATTCTTGTTTCTTCATTCTCTTCTGGTTGAATGTTTATTTCTTCCTTTTGCTCCAAATCATTGACTCGAGTCCTGGTTTCCTTCCCTTCACTATTGGTTCTGAATACATTTCTTTTCATTTTATTTCATATAGCCTTCACTTTTTCCTTTATTTTGCGACTATACTCTACCATTTCTGTGAGCATCCTGCTTACCAGTGTTTTGAATTCTGCGTCTGATAGGTTGGCTACCACTTTATCGCTTAGTTCTATTTTTGGAGCTTTGATCTGTTCTTTTATTTGGGCCTTTTTCTTTTCTTTTTTTTTTTTGGTCTCAGGGTGCCTGTTACATTATAAGGGGCAGAGCCTTAGGTATTTGCCAGGGTGGGACAAGTCACTTCTATGCGTTGTGGTACTGTATGTGGGGGAGGGGGGTCAGAGAGAGAACAGTGCCTCTTGCTTGGCTCTCTGCCAGCTTTCAGTCACTTCCCCTGCTACCCACAAGCAAATTGGGCCCTTCTGGTGCTGATTTTCAGGGTGGCAGGCCCATGCATGTTTCAGGATCCTATAGATCTGTCCAAAGAACTCTTCTGTGAGGCTGGGAGTTTCTTCCACTGCCACAACCCTCCCAGGCTTTTACAGCAGAGGTT
>PVKM010025453.1:10016-20034 GCA_004027735.1 Carollia perspicillata | reverse complement strand
TCTGTTTTGTTTTCTGAGCTCTCCTCTCCCCGCCCCGCCCCCGCCACCGTCCCCCACATACTCCCCTGGTGATCTCCGACAATCTCCTGGCGGTAGACCCAGTGTTCTGGTGCCTTCTAAATTTCTAAACGTCTGTTTCCGGCCTGCACCTCCCTCCCGAGCTCCAGGCCCCAGAACCCCTGCCTCTGCAGCGTCTGCCCTGGGAGGCCCAAGAGCTCAGGCTTGGCCAGTTCCTCCCACCATCTCCTCGCTTCTGGACGGCGAAAGTTTAGTCTTCCAGACGCGTGGGTTGTAAAATCAGGAGCGACCTTTGACATCTCTCCCACCCTGCATCAAATTGTCAGCAAACCACCTTGGCTGGGTGGCTTGGTTGGTTGGAGTGTTGTCCCAATCAACACTCCAAAAAGTTGCGGGTTCGATTCCTGGTCAGAGCACACACGTGGGTTGCAGTTTTGATCTCCAGTCAGGGCGTGTCGGGAGGCAACGGATCGATGTCTCCCTCTCATATCAATGTCTGTCTCTCCCTTTTTCTCTAAGATCAATAAACATATCCTTAGATGAAGATTTTTGAAAAATTGTCAGCAAATCCTACTGACCCCGCCTTCAAAACGTGCCCAGAATCTTATCACTTCTCTCCTGTTCCACTGCCTTGCTGGGGCACAAGCCAGCATCACCTCTTAGCTGGATGGTTGTAACCACCTCCTCATTGGCCTCCCAGCTTCCAGGTTCCACCCTGGAGGTCCCCACCCCATGCTTGCTCATAGCAAACCTGGCAGATCCTTGTCCCTCCTCAGCTTATAACACTCCTGTGCCCCACACATTGTGTGATTCCATATCTATGAAGTGTTCAGAACAGGCAACCCCAGCCCTGGCTGGTGTGGCTCAGTGGATTGAGTGACGGCCTGAGAACCAAAGGGTCACTGGTTCCATTCCCAGTCAGGGCACGTGCCTGGGTCATGGGCCAGGTCCCCAGTAGGGGGTGTGAGAGAGGCTTCCACATGTTGATGTTTCTCTCCCTCTCTTTCTGTCTCCCTTCCCCTCTCTAAAAATAAATAAAGTCTTTAAATTTTTTAATTAATTTTAGAGACAGGAAGAAAGAGAGAGAGAAATACTGATTTGTTGTTCCACTTATTGATGCATTTATGGGTTAATTCTTGTATGTGCCCTTAATCCAGGATCGAACTTGCAACCTTGGTGAATCAGGATGACGTCCTAACCAACTGAGCGACGCGGCCAGGGCTAGCAGCATCCTCGAGTGTCCTGCCTCAGGGCCTTTGCACTTGCTGTTCTGCTGCTTGGGACACTCCTCCTCTAAAATTCCCCGTGGTTCTTCCTCTCACCTCCTTCCGCTTCAGCTCGATGTCACCTCCTCCAGAGAGGCTTCCCTGATATCCATCGAGAACAGCGGTGCCCTCTCCCGGGCTCCCCTCCCCCTCACTCAGCTTTGGCTCCATAGCACCCCCACTTCCTGTCATACTGGACATGGACTTGTAATTGCCCCCTCACCCCCAGGAAAACATGAGTTCCCTGAGGGCAGGGGGTTATCCTGCTTGCTGCTGTATCCCCTTGTAGTAAAACGGTGTCTGGCACATAGTAGGTGCCCGGGAAACCTTTGTTACATACACATATAAGCAAACTCTCTGCGTTCTTCCCTCTCTGAGCCTCAGGCCCATGTGTCCAAGGGGGTCTTGATTGGCCTTCCTGGCTGGCTGATGGCTCACACTCACATTAGTGAGTTGAAGGTAGCTCCCCAGAAACCTATGTCCAGGTCCTGGAGCCTGGAACGTGACCTTATTTGGAAAAAACTTGTCTTTGCAGATGTAATTAAGTTAAGGGTCTTGAGATGAGGTCATCCCAGATTATCTTTGTGGCCCCTAAACCCAATGACAAGTATGCCTGCCGGAGACAGAAGAGAAGATGCGGACGTAGAAGAAATGGCTGTGTGAAGGCAGAGGCGGAGATTGGAGCGGTGCAGGAAGCTGGAAGAAGAGAGGAAGGACCCTGCCCTAGAACCTTCGGAGCGGGCATGGCCCTGCCCACACCCTGATCTCAGACTTCCCACCCCCACGCCTGGGAGGGAATCCATTTCTTCGAAGCTACCCAGTGTGCGGTCATTTGTTACAGCAGCTACAGGAAACTGATACAGCCGCTGTCACCTCAGCACGTTCCTCAAACCTGCTCTTTCCCCTGCGCCCGCTAAGGGACCGCCTCGGCTCCCACCCCACCACCGGACTGCAGCCTCAGCCTGCATGGCTCCCCCACCCTCACCCCTGCACAAGCGCTGGGCTCGAAGCCCTGCTGCGCTAAGCCACGGAGTTGGTGCAGCAGCAGCAAGAAGGAATTCCGTAATGGTCTCTGTAAGGCAATCCCCGCTCCATGCCTCGGATTCCCACGTGCAGAATAACGATCGTCAGAGCTGGGGCTCCAGACATCGCCAGTGTCTCTGCTGGGGCCCTGCACACAGCAGGCGCTTAATGCCTGCCCAGGCAATGCATGCTCACGACCCTACACTTTCCCAGGTTCAGCTCATTTAATCCTCAAGCGCCCCTGTGGGGTAAACACTATCACCCCATTTTCCAGATGAAGAGACTGTGGCAGGGGCGGTGAAGAGACTTGCCCAGAGGCTACCCTGCGTGTACGTGGCTGCGCTGGGAGATGAGGGGAAGCTGGGTAACATCAGTAAGAGCGGCCACCACGTGCCTGGTGTCATTCTCAGCCCGCCCAGGACACCAGTCATGGGAATGGGTGGGGCCAGCAGCCATCACTCTGGGCTCAATGGGTGTGGGGGAGGGAGCACTGCCACCAGAGGGCGCCAGACACACACCAGGGGTGCTTTCTCATCACAGGGGCCAGAGGCCGACAGTCTGGCTATGCCCAGGACAGTCCCTCCCGTGAAGAACCATCATCCCACCACAGGTGCCAGCAGTGGCTTTGCCAGGAGCCACTGAACAGGAGGCTCAGTGCCTGCCCTTGCAACAACCATCCAGTCTAGTGGTTAAAAAAAAACCCACAAAAACAAAAACGAAACAAAACGGGATGCTGGGGCCACCAGCCTGGGCTCCACACTAGCTCAGAACCAATGTGGCTCTGTGACCTTGGGCGGGTCTTTGAACTTCAGGGATGCTAACCGTCCCTTCCCCATTCTTTATGAGGATTAAGTACATCAGTGCTCAGAGCAATGCCTGGGAGTACTCAGAGCTCTGAGGTGTTAGCTACGAACATTATTATATTAGCGGCAAGTGCTGGGTTTCTAAACCTGTCACCCCTTCCAGTCTTGGGGGCCCTCTGTGGGCAGGAGCAGGCGTGAACGGGTCTCATGGGCACAGTGAGGAGTGTTTGTTGACTGACTCACTGCCGCACGGATGTCGGGCAGTCCCGAGCCCCCGTGGCTCCTCGGGAAGACGGACGTGAGGCCGGGTGGGGACCACAGGTTTATTGAAGGCTCCACGCACGCACATCCACAGCGTCACACGACGACGGCACAGTTACTCGACACACGCAGGGGGGCCTCCACCCGCAGCCAGGGCCCGGAGGCAGTGGGGTGCAGTCTCCTCCCTTGTGGCCCAGACCCAGCTGGGTGCCTTCCTCCTGGGCAGCTGGGGGAGGGGGCTGCTGGGATGGGCCCAGGCCTGGGACGGGGCGGCGAGCAGGCAGGCAAGACGGGGAGGCCGGGGCGAGGGGCCGCGCCGCCATCATTCCAGCGACTGTAGCATCAGCAGCTGCTTCAGGACCTTCGTCTGGCTGGTCTCGCGGATCTCGCCGGCCAGGAACATCTCGTCCACGACCGTGTAAACCTGAGTGAGGGGAGGTGCGGGGAGACCCGGTGTGAGGGACGCTGGCCCGAACGCTGGTCGGCCCCTGGGGGCTCCGAGGCCCAGAGCCAGGCAAGGGGCACCGGCGGAAGCCCGGGGACAGCCCTGGAGGTGGCGCCCGCAGCCCCGTCTTCCCTGGGGGCCCACCTTGTAGAAGTTGAACACCAGGTCCAGTTCACAGACATTGTGGAAATATTCATTTAAGACCTGGAAGGGGAAGACAGAGGTGGTGAGAGGTGGGCAGGGAGAGAGACACACGCACAGAGACAGGAGCAGGGGTCCTCGGACAGAGAGGGAGCGAGAGAGAGGGAGACAGAGACACGGGTGGTGAGAAACAGAGAGAGAAACAAGCACTAAGATCAGACGGTGATAGAAAAAGGTGGCAAAGAAGACAGAGACTGAGGCGGAGGGAGAAAAAGAAGACAGAGACACGTGTGGAGAGGGGTGGGGCTGGAGACAGACGGTGGCAGAGAGACAAGAGTGGGCTGGCACGGGAACAAGGGGAGAGACAAAAAGAAACAGTGAGGCGGGTAGAGAGACAGAGCTGGCCCGCTGCCGAGGGGAGGCCGAGGCGGGTCCACGCAGACTGCGAGGGAGGTGAGGGCTGGTTTCCAGCACCAGAGGCCGCCCGGGGGCCCGGCCCAGCCCACGCACCTCCACGAAGTTGTGGATGGCCTCCAGGTAGGCCAGGTTGTTGTCGTTGACGTCCACGCAGATGCAGAAGTAGAGGCCCGCATAGCGCCGGTAAATGATCTTGAAGTTCCGGAACTGCGGGGCAGAGGGGCTGTCAGGGACAGGGTGTGCCCGGGACCCGCCGAGCTGGGCGGAGTCGGGCCAGGACACTTAGCTCGCCATTCCTCTCGTTGTTCCCGAGGCCCTGCTCTGTGTCTGGCCACGTGCTGGGGACACAGCGATGACCGAGACCGGCCTGGCCCTCCCCTCCTGGGGCTCAAAGTCCGGTGGTGAGAGAGTCACCCTCGGACGTCCCCAGAGAGGGCAGGGCTGCGTTGCGGGAGCCTGGAAGAGGGGGCCGCTAACTGAGCCTGGTGGTGCGGAGAGCTTCCTGGAAGAGGGGGCACCAGACCTGAGATGTAGAGGATGAGTGGTAATGAACAGGGAGGAATGTTCCAGGCAGAGGGAACAGCTTCTACAAAAGCCCAGAACCAAGGGGGAGCCTGGCGTGTCCCACAGCATCCGTCCCACCTTTTCATGGCTCCCTATTGCCTCTGAAGAGAGTCAAATACCTGAGCCCGGAACCAAGTCATCCATCCATCCATCCATTCATTCATTCATTCCACAAACGCCTGAGCACCCACCGTGGGGCAGGCTCTGTGCTGGGCAGCAGAGGCACCGCTTGTAACCAAGACCCTCCCAGCCTGGCCCTTAACTGAGCTGTAACGTAACACGTCTGCAGTAACACACACACCGCCCAGGCACAAGTACGCGGGGATGGGGAGGGGGAGGTGGACTCTGACTTGACGTTTGTGGGAGCAGATTGGGAGATGGGCAGGTGACAGACACTGGCGGGGCGGGGGCAGGGGCGGGGGCGGGGTGCCCACTGGACTGCAAAGCACACAGTGCTGGCCCAGGCCTGCAAACCCCAGCAGCTGGTCGAGCAGGGCTGTGGCGCCACCTGGCAGCCACCTTGAGGGCCGACAGCAGTCCTGCATTTTTATTCTTTCCCAGCTTATCCTTTTGCTCATTTCTAATTCTAACCTCAGCACGGTGATGCCTGCACACAATCCATGGATTAATGAGCATGCATCGGGGTGCATACTCTGCTTTTAAAAAAAAAAGATTTTATTTATTTAGGAAGAAGAGAGGGAGAGAAACATCGAGGTGTGAGAGATACATCCATTGGTTGCCGCTCGCACGTCCCCCCAAACCTGGGACCTGGCCTGCAACCCAGGTGTGTGCCCTGATCCCTGACTGGGAATTGAACCGGCGACCTTTTGTTTGTGGGGCTGACACCCAGTCCACTGAGCCACAGTGGTCGGGGCTCTGCCTCTTTTTTAGCGGATATGGACTGTGATCACGTGGTTGAAGACTCCCGGTCTGGGCAGAGGGTTCAAGAGGGGAGGCCGGGGCAGGAAAACTTCATCTGGAGATGTTCCCACTGCCAGTCTGAGCCCCGTGCTCTCGGCAGGGCTCGACCCTGTGCAGCCCTCTCCTTCCCGAGACACTCCCTCTCCCGCTGACTCCCTGCTGGCTCCTTCCTCCGCCTCTGTGGTTCAGTCTCCGGGCTGCTCAGAGGCCGGCCCTACGCCCCCACGTCTTCTGCTGCATGCTCAGATAGGCCTCTGCCTGTGGGTCGCAGTGGGCCCCTCTCTGATCTCCTCTGGCCACCGGGGCCCTGTCCCGGCCCCGAGCGCTCCAGCAGTCACTGTCCAGGGGCAGGGCTGTCTCTCTGTGGACGGTGAGCCCCAAGAGGGAAGGCTGGGGCTGTCACCACCGTGTCCCCAGGACTATCCAGCACCGCCCTGGACATCGAAGCACCTGGACATAGGTGCTTCACTGGACAGAATAATGTCCCCATGCCTCCGCCTTCAGGGATAGCCACGTCCTAATCCTAGGCGTCAGTGAACTTTCCTGTGACGTCATGTGGCAAAAGGGATTTTGCAGATGAGGTCAAGCTAAGGATCATGAGGTGGGGAAATGACCGTGGACTGTCTGAATGGGCCCAGTGTGATCACAGGGGTCCCTACAAGGGAAAGAGGAAGGCAGGGGAGGTGAGTCAAGAGAGATGTGAAGATGCTACACTGCGGGCTCTGAGGAGCCCAGGTGGCCGACAAGGCGAGGAGACGCCTCCTGCCCTGGAGCCTCCCGGAGCTGGCCCTGCTCATGCATTTCGGATACTGGACCTCAGGAACAACTAGTTCATGTCATTTTATGGCACTAAGTTTGCGGTGGTTTGTTACAGCAGGAACAGGGAGCTAACACAGGTGCCGAGCAAGGTGCATTTTAGTGAATAAACAAGAGGGACAAAGTTTGGATGGCTGGGCCTGCTGGCTGGCTATTTGTCCCTTTGGTTCCCCTCACAAATCTTCTCCCGGAAGCCCACCCTGACCTCAGTCTCATAAGAGAGACATTATTTAATCTCTCCCCCTCCTGATATGCCCCAGTTTCTTGGGGGAGGGGCCAATTCCCTCATTCCCCACTGCATCTCCTCCTCCAGGAAGCCCTCCCTGATCCCCCGCTGGGTCGGGTGCCCTCCTCCTGCCAGGCTGCTCCATCCTAGCCCTGCCCACTCTAGGCTGGCGCTGTCTGGACACAGGTCGGTGTCCCTTACCGAGCTATCTCAGTCCCCACTGTGAGCTGAGAGACCAGGGCTGGCCGCAGAGGAGGCACATAAGGAATAATCGTAAACAAACACACAAATGAACAAGCGAATGTGTGGTCTGGATCGGGAGGAAACTGGGATCTGAGGCCCAGGCCCCTGGTGTCATTCTGACCAGCGGGCCTCTCAGGCTGCTCCTGCCTATTCGGGCCTCCTGGAGCGCCCCCTGTCCCTCAGAGGCCCATTCCCAGCCCTCCACACGGACCAGGCACAGCACTGGCGTCAGGGTGCCTGAGAGTGGGCACCCCCGACGTCCCTGCTCCCCCTCTCCTGCAGCCACACTGCTCTCAGCTAGGCCCCCAGTGACCTCCACTGGCAGCCGCCAGGGGCCAGTCCCTGTCCTCCTCCCAGACAGGCTTTCCCCTGGGCTGCTGGGACACCCAGCTCTCCTGGCTTCCCTCCTCCTCTCCCGCCTCCAGCTGTGACCTCGCCCTGTCTCTGCTCACCTCTGTCTATCCTCACGCCTCTGGTAAGTCTGGCTGCTCCTACCAGATATCTCCTCAGGGATGGGGACAGACCGACACCCCGCTCCTAGTCTTCACCTCCACTTGCTCTTTCCAGATCCTGTCCTGTCTCAGAAAATGACAGTGCCCTCCTGTCGGTGGCCCTGCTCTCTTTCACACTCCACATCTAGCCCTTGGCTCTCCCTCCAAGTCTTCTCACCATCCCCATGGCTTCCACGCCAGTTCCAGTCACCAGCGTCTGTCACCTGGACCACAGCTGTCACCTGCTGCAGCCTCCCTGCTCCTTCTGCTTCTACCCCCTGCAGGGGGACCCCTAAGTCGGCCCGAGTCCCTCTCCGGCTCAAAACCTCACTCAGAGGCAGAGCCCAAGTCCTCCCACAGCCCACAAGGCCCTGCGCCATCTGCTCCTGGTGTCTCTCTGTCCCCACCTGCTCCCCGCCCCTCACTCCACCTCAGACAGGCCGGCCTTCCTGCCGTTCCAGACATGCCCCACTGTGTTCCTGCCTCAGGGCCTTGGCACTAGCCACGTCCCTGGGCTTGGAATGTTCCTCTCTCAGCTATCATATCTCTTCCCCCCTTTGGTCCTTTAGGTCTTGGCTCAGATGTCACCTCTGCAATGAGGATTTTCTGATCAGGCCATTCAAAGCTGCATTCCAACCCCAGGGCACATACCCCAGCGCTTCCGCCCCACGCAGCTTCTGCGTCAGCGCGCGCGCGTGCGCGGGGCCCCATCCCCGCCTGACTCCCTGTATCCTCACCACCCGCTCTCTGAGGGCGGGGCTCGGTTGTGTCTGTTTCGTTTGCGGCAGTCTCCCCAGCGCCCAGAATAACACCTGGCACATAGCAGGCTCTCAGTAAGTATCTGTTGGGTTCTTCAGGACAATCAATCAGCCTGGTGTCTTAAATGGGCTAACGCCAAGGGAATTAAAGATGGAGATTTCTCAATGAAGAGACCGAAGAGACACAGCAACCCAAGCAAGGTGAGACCTCCAACTGGCTCTGAACAATCAGTAAGGACAATGTAAGGACAATTTAAATGTTCAGTGGGTAACAGCGTGATATTAAGGAAGTATGATGAATTTTATCAGGTCTGCTAATAAGGTCGTGGCAGTGCGTCCTGGCCAGGTGGCTCAGTTGGTTGGAGTGTCATCCCATGCACCAAAAGTGTGCAGGTCCGACTCCCGGTCAGGGCACACACCCATGTGCCGACAGGACGGCACATCCCCAGTCAGGGCGTGTACAGGAGGCAAACAATCAATGTCTGTCTGTCTCTCTCCCTTCCTCTCTCTGAAATCAATAAACATATCTTCAGGTGAGGATTTAAAAAAATTTTTTTTAAAGATTTTCTTTATTTGTAGAGAGAAGGGAAGAGAGGGAGAAAGAGAGGGGAATAAATACCAATGTGTGGTTGCATCTCACACGCCCCCTACTGGGGACCTGACCTGCAACCCAGGCATGTGCCCTGACTGGGAATCGAACCGGCGTCCCTTTGGTTTGCAGGCTGGCACTCAATCCACTGAGCCACACCAGCCAGGGCAGGATTTAAAAACAAAAAAAAAATACTGTGGCAATGTAAGGAAAGGTCTTTATTTCCCAAGATGAAACCTGAAGTATGTTGACTGTAAGTTAATTTCAAATGCTACTGTAAGGGATGGTTCGTTATAGTAATCTTTATAGTTTTGGGAGTTTGAACATTTTACAGTGACTTTTTAAAAGGCACCTAAAAGCCCTGACCAGTGTGGCTAAATTGGTTGGAGCATCGTCCCACAGACCAAAGCGTCACAGGTTCAATTCCCAGTCAGGGCACATACCCAGGTTGTGGATTTGATACCCGGTCGCGGCGTGTACGAGAAGGCAACCCGTTGATGTTTCTCTTTATCTCTCTCCTTTTCTCTCTCTCTAAAAGTAATGAAAAAGTAAGTAAATGAATAAAAGGCACCCCCCAAATTCTTCAGACCCCCAGAAAGAGAAAAGGCAAAATATTAATACTGATAAAGTCTGGGCAGCGGGCCATGAATCGTCAGTCAGCTTCTCCCTCATTGTACTGATCTGCATGTCTGAAAATTTTCACAATGCAAACTACCCATGAAAAAGGGAGACTGAGCCCTGGCTGGTGTAGCTCAGTGGATTGAGCACGGGTCTGTGAACCAAAGGATCGCGGTTCGATTCCCAGTCAGGGAACATGCCTGAGTTGCAGGTCAGTTCCCAGCGGGGGACGCATGAGAGGCAACCATACACTGATGTTTCTCTTCTTCTCTCCTTCCCTTCCCCTCTAAAGATAAATTTTAAAAATCTTAAAAAAAAAAAAAAGGGAGACTGAAAGCCAGGGGCGTCTTGGGTGAATGAGTGAATGAATGAATGAATGAATCTGGGGAGGAAGGGGGGTCTGAGGGGCTGCTGCATGC
>PVKM010025452.1:0-19927 GCA_004027735.1 Carollia perspicillata | reverse complement strand
AAGGGCAACAAATAAGGACCTTTCAGACACAGAATAAGGACCTATCAGACACAGAAATACACAGCTGGGAACTAGAGTGAGGTGAGAAACTCTCAAGTGCAAAATAGGCTACAGAATTATAAAATCACACTGTCAGGCAGGGCTTCTTAGAGATTACATGAGCAGGCTTTTTCTAGTTTTTTTTTTTTTGTGAACTAGATACCTTGAAAACCCTGCTAATAAACACCTAAAATGCTAGACAAAATATTTGGAAAGATTAACTTATGTCACTTATCTAAAAACTTACACTAAGAAAGAGCAAAGCACCCTTCCTCCAATGCCTAAATAATCACTGACGATGCTTTATTTACCACTCTCCAAGATAAAGCATTGGAGAATGGGAAGCTTTCCAAGAGAAGAGGCAGACACAAAGGAAGGTGAGGGGTTAGCAGAATAAAGTGAAGTACTTAACAATCAAGGATAACCAGTGATACTACAAAGTGAATCAATGTATAAAACCCATAAAATAATTCATCTAAATTTTCATTAATATCCAGGTCAAAATGTGCACTAAAGTGTTAAATGTAAAGGATAATTAAGTTACAAATCAACTCAGTAGAAAGATCCTTTGGGGACAACTGGGGCAACAAATACAGTCTCAGAATTAAATGGTACCAAGGAATTGAGTGTGGTAATGTTACTGTGATAATATAAGAAAATACCCTTAAATTTTTAAAGATGCATGAAAGTATTTGGAGATAAAATGTTATGGGGTTTGCTTTTAAATATATTACCAAATAAAAAATACTAAATGAAGTTAATACAATAAAATGTTAGCATATTGGACTTCCGGCCAAGATGGAGGCATAGGTAGACACACTGTGCCTCCTTGCACAACCAAAATAAGGGAAACAACAATTTAGAAACAAAGTAACAACCAGAACTGACAGAAAATTGAATGGTTTGGAAGTCCGACAACCAAGAAGATAAAATAGACACATTCATCCAGACCGGTAGGTGGGGCGGAGTCAGGCAGCCGCGGAGAGGGGTCACAGTGGTTGCGGCACGCGGCACAAAAGACGGTGGCATCAGGCACGCAAAACGGCAGCAGGCAGACCCTGTGCGCAGAGGCAGCGGCTGGCAGACCCCAGGCATGGGGTGGCAACAGGCAGACCCAGAGAGGCGGCGACTGTGAGGCAAGGCACTGTATGCAAGGTGGCTGGCTGACCGATGGCCCCATATAAACCAGATAAACCAGGCCAAAAATGGGCAGTGAGGCAGACTGCGCAACCCAGGGTCCCAGCGCCGGGAAATAAAGCCTGAAAACACCGATTGAAAACACCTGTGGGGGTGGAGGTGCCAGGAGAGACTCCCAGCCTCACAGGAGAGTTTATTGGAGAGACCCACTGGGTCCTAGAGCGTGCACAGGCCCAACCACGTGGGAATCAGCACCAAAAAGGCCCAGTTTGCTTGGGGGAGATCAGACGGAGAGCAGTGCAAGCGTCATTGTTCCCTCTCCAACCCTGCCCCCACATACAGCATCACAACCCAGCAACTGGGTTGCCCCGCCCTGGTGAACACGTACAGCTCCGCACCTCATGTATAACAGGCAGAACAAGACCCCAAAAAATGGTCCAAATGGAAGAACAGATCAAAGCTCCACAGTGAATACAACTAAGGGACCAAGAAATAGCCAACCTATCAGATGCACCTTTCAAAGTACTAGCGATCAGGATGCTCACAGAATTGGTTGAATTTGGTCGCAAATTAAGATGAAAAAAATGAAGGCTATGCTAAGTGAAATGAAGGGAAATGCACAGGGAACCAATAGTGATGGAGGAAAACTGGGACGCAAATCAATGGAGTGGACCAGAAGGAAGAAAGAAACAACCAAACAGAAAAGAATGAAGAAAGAAGAATTCAAAAAAATGAGGAGAGGCTTAGGAACCTCAAGGACACTTTTAAACATTCCAACATCCAAATTATAGGGGTACCAGAAGGAGAAGAGGAGCAAGAAACTGAAAACTTATTTGAACAAATAATGAAGGAGAACTTTCCTAATCTGGCAAAGGAAATAGACTTCCAGGAAGTCCTGGAAGCTCAGAGAGTCCCAAAGAACTTGGACCCAAGGAGGAACACACTAAGGCACATCACAATTGCATTAGCCAAGATTAAAGAGAAGGAGAGAATCCTAGAAGCAGCAAGAGTAAAAGAGACAGTTACCTACAAAGGAGTACCCATCAGACTATCACCTGGTTTCTCAAAAGAGACTTTGCAGGCAAGAAGAAGCTGGAAAGAAGTATTCCAAGTCATGAAAGGCAAGGACCTACATCCAAGATTGCTCTATCTAGCAAAGCTTTCATTTAGAACGGAAGGGCAGATAAAGTGCTTCTCAGATGAGGTCAAGTTCAAGGAGTTCATCATCACCAAGCCATTATTATATGAAATGTTAAAGGGACTTATCTAAGAAAAAGAAGATCAAAAATATGTATAGTGAAATGACAGCAAACTCACAATTATTAACCACACCTAAAACAAAAACAAAAACAAACTAAGCAAACAACTAGAATAAGAACAGAGCCACAGAAATGGAGAACACATGGAGGGTTAGCAACAGGGGAGTGGGAGGAGAAGGGAGGGGGAATAAGTAGCATAGGTGGTAGGTAGAAAATAGACAGGGGGAGGGCAAGAATAGAATGGGAAATGTAGAAGCTAAAGAACTTGTAAGTATAACACATGGACATGCACTAGGGGGGGAATGTGGGTAGGAGAGGGTGTGCAGGGTAGAGGGGAATGAAAGGGGGGAAATGGGACAACTGTAATAGCATAATCAATAAAATATATTTTTTAAAAATGTTAGCATATTAACTCTTAACACATTAGATTAATGAATATTTTGGGGATTCATTACATTACTTCCTCTATATTTAAGTCTGGCACTTTTAATAATGAAAAGTAAAAAAGAAAAGCATCAGTATTTTCTAATAACCACATACCTCACTCAGCTCTGTCTTATCCATGTTATCCAGGTGAATTTTGGTCCAATATTTGTCCAGCAGAGTAGCATGACTATTTAGTGGTCGATACCAATTTCCTCCACAGCTCAAGAGTCTGTGTTTTAAAATAAAAAAAAAAAAAAAGAGTCACACAAAACTCCCAATTTTAATCTTGAATTACAGCCCTAGTTATCTCTTGCTAGACATTGTCTCACATATAATAGAACTCATATCCCTTCTGGTACCAGATACCACTATGTTCGGCTTCTAGGGCAGAAAACAAATGAAAGGCTGTCAACGGATCTAAGTTTTAATCTTTTCTAAGGGGGCATAAAAGAGCTTTAATCAAATGATTTTCAAGTCACTGCAAACGATTCTATCAGGTGTTCAGATCTCAACAACATGCTTCTCTTCCTTAGGCCCTAATTTCAGGAAAGAGAAATGCCTACAGCATTCAAGTCCACTGCTTATTTCCAAAAGCGACATACCCAAAATCATTAAAAATTCCTGGAGAAGGAATATTCATGAAACATATACCCTGGGCAAGCCACAAACTTACACCAAAGCCATTTGATTTAACCCTCTTAACTGTCCCAAGGGGACCATGCTCTTCTTTTCTCCTAATGCATAGGTGGAGAACAATGCCCCCGGCTCACTCAACCAGGAACACACGTGGCAGAGCCGAGACCTGAATTCGGTTTTGTCTGACGTCTTTCTAAGATGTTCCAGGACTTTCTGGGAAACATACCTAGCAGAAAATAACTTCACTACCTCTGTAAGTAAAATCAGGCTCTACTAAAATTAACAGGACATCACACAGTGTTTCCTGAGAACTGTTAGGTTAGTGCCACATCCCAAGAAGGAATGAGTATCCACTGAGGTATAATAAACACGAATATAATCACTAAATATAATGTGACACTAGTTTCACTCCTGGGAATTTAAACAGCTTGGAGAAGCTGTAAAGGTCTAGACTAGCAGCAGGAAGTAAATCCCTGCCTTTGTGTTATTATGAACTGCAAACAGGAACATATACCAAGTTTGCTTAGGTTTCAGTCCCTTGTTGATACTTATATTCAGTTGAAACCTGTATGTCATTACCACCACCATCCTGGCTAGCCACTAGTTGGGCACTTACTATGTGGCAGGTCTTTAATGCAAGTTGTTTCACTTCAACTTTACAACTTACATTAAATTGTAAAGTAGGTACTGTAACCAGACAACAAGATACACACACCGGTACAAAGTAGTAGCAGCAGGACTCAAACCCAGAGCTATATGCAACAGTCACACCTCTGATAATTCTTAAAAGCATGAAAAGAAGATACCATTTTTTTTAACTGTTTACTTATTTATAAATAAGTGGGAGCAAACCCCTTATTTTCTAAATTAATTATTTTCATTAAAAGTAGTCAGGAACGAGCAAGTTGGATCTGTCATCAGTTCCAACTAACCTTGCTTAAAATCAGTCCAGAGAACTCTATTCCAGGACTTCTGGACCCAGCACTCTAGCATGTAGACTTATGAGGAAGAGGCTCCACAATGGGAATAGAAAGGTTAATGTAACATACCTCCTGGTTGCAAAGAACTGAAATCCAGGAGCCACTTTTAGACAGTCACCTCGGCCAGGAATCAAGAGCTCTCCATTCTCCAAGAGAGGGATCAGTACAGAAACCTAAATCACAAAACCCCACTGATAAAGCTATTAGGACAAAGTAATAAAACAAAACAGAAACCAAACAAACAAAAACACCTGCTCTCCAAATAATGAACATTCTTGAAAGAAACCCCAGCTCCCATAGCATGAAATAGGATCAAAAGGCAGGTGGGCGAAGCTGGGCCACCTACACTCCAGCAGAACAATTTAGTCGTTCAACACTCATCTAGTGCCTGCTATGGACCAGAACCAAGCAAAACACTGAGAATCCAGACATGACCAAGGCTTTACACCTAGTGTCTAATGGGAGATAGTCACGCAGAGCACCAGACAGCAGGACCAGTGTGACTCCAGGGATGTACAAAGCGATGGTGAAGAGAGAGAGTGGCTGTAAGTCAGCATGGAGTGGTTAAGAAGCAGGGCAATGAAGCAGTCCCAGAGGAAATGACATTCACTCAATCTTAAAGTATAAGTAGGAATTAGCCACGTTTGGTGGGAGTGAAATGCACATATACTCCAGGCAAAATATTCAAATGGATAAAAATATACATCTATCTAAGAGTGGGGGCATGAGGGGATTCTGTTACGGTTAGGGCAGAATGTGTATATGAAGTAGTGGAAAAATACAAGGCTTCTAGAGAGATGAGAAAAGGCCTCCTATGTTAAGAAATTTGATTTTTTCCTGAGTTATGGAGAGGATTTTAGCCTGTCAGAAAACATTACATTTTTTTATTTTAGAAAATCAACTGTGTAACATTATGGAAGATAAACTAAAAGGAAATAGCCTGGAGCAAAAGACGTGAAACAGAACACTAGTCAGGTAAGAAAGGTTAAGAGGAACGAAAGTGGAACAAAAGAAAGAAAGAAAGAGAAGGGAAAAAAGAACACATGGACATGCACTAAAGGGGGGGATGTGGGTGGGAGAGGGTGTGCAGGGTGGAGGGGAATGAAGGGGGGGTCCCCAGTTTGGGGCAGGTAAGAGGCAACTTGATCAGTGTTTCTCTCCCTTTCTCCCTTCTTTCCCCTCTTTCTAAAAATAATAAAATATTTTAATAAATAAAATATTTTAAAAACTTAGCTGAGAAGTTTTGGAAACAATTAAATAATAATCAAGGAATCCAGGTATACTTTCTAAGTAAACACATCTTCACTATACTGCTAAGGCAGTAGGACCAGAGAAAAGAGAACAGAGGGATGAGGAAAAAGTCTAAGCAATATAACACTAAATGAGAGACTAGGAGAGAGACATCAAACTTCTGGCTTGGTAACCGTGGAACAGAAAAGGCTGTTTTGAGGAAGAGCAGACAAATTCCATTTTGGACAACTTGAACTTGCACAGGCTTAGGAACATCCAACTACTGATATTTCAAGAAAAGTGTGGACTACACATACGCATCTAAAGGAACCTGAGTTTATAGGGGAAGTCTGAAAAGAAACAAAAAGCCAAGAAAGAGGGTTCAAAAACATCAGACATAATTTTCATTATTTCACTCATGCCTAGGAGCTGAAAAGAAAACCCAAAATAACAGGGGTAAAGGCAAGATAACTCCATAATTTAAAACTAAAATATTAATTAAAAAAATCAACCTGAAGGAGAGCTGTAAAAGCTGCCTTAAAATACTGGGTTGGCCAAAAAGTTCATTTTTTCCCAAAAGATGGCTCTAGTAGCACTTGTCTTTAACTTCACTCGAAACAATTTTGTTAGATGAGATTGTATTGTGATGGCTGTCATATCGGCATGCATTAAAAAAAAACTTTTCAAAATAGGTGAATTTTTGTGTATCCATTTTAATTTTGAAAATGGAAGGAAATAAGTAATATTTTCAGCATATTATGCTTTATTATTTTAAGAAAGGTAAAAAAACAACTGAAACGCATAAAAAGGTTTGTTTAGTTTATGGAGAAGGTGCTGTGACAGATCAAATGTATAAAGAGTGGCCCTGCCTGGTGTGCCTCAGTGGTTGAGTACCAGCCTGCGAACCAAAGGGTCACCAGTTTGATTCCCAGTCAGGGCTCATGCCTCCTCAGCTGCAGGCCAGGTCCCCCAGGCGTGTAAGACACAACCACACATTGATGTTTCTTTCCCTCTTTCTCCTCCCCTTTCCCTTTCTTTAAACATAAATAAATAAAAGTCTTTTTTTAAAGAAGCGACAAAAATGGTTTGTGAAGTTTCATGCTGCAGATTTCTCTCTGGGCAATGCTCCATAGTTGGTTAGGTACACCAGATGAGGTTGATAACAATCAAATTGAGACGTTAACTAAGAACAATCAACACCATACAACCTGGGAGAGATAGGTGACATCCTCAAAATATCCAAATCAATCAAGTTACTGGTAAAAATGAAAAGCATGTCTTCTATTTCTGGAAAAAACATATGGACTTTTTAGCCAATCCAATTTTAGCTGAGTCCTGACTGGTGTGGCTCAGTGGTTTAGGTGTCTTTCTGCAAACCGAATGGTCACCATTTCGACTCGCAGTCGGGACACATCTGGGTTGCAGGCCGAGTGTCCAGTTTGAGGGTGTGTCAGAGGCAACCAATACATGTTTCTCTCCCTCTTTTTCCTCCTCTCTAAAAATAAATAAATAAAATCTGGCCTGGCTGGTATGGCTCAGTGCACTGAGTGCCGGCCTGCAGACCAAAGGGTCACCAGTTTGATTCCCAGTGAGGGCACAAGGCTGGGTTGCAAGCCCCGGGTCCCCAGTTTGGGGCAGGTAAGAGGCAACTTGATCAGTGTTTCTCTCCCTTTCTCCCTTCTTTCCCCTCTTTCTAAAAATAATAAAGTATTTTTAATAAATAAAATATTTTAAAAACTTAGCTGAGAAGTTTTGAAACAGTTAAATAATAATCAAGGAATCCAGGTATATTTTCTAAGTAAACACATCTTCACTATGATGATAATTATATTTAAATCAACTAAACAACACATCTTCTGAAAACAAATGTTATTAACAGGAGGGGAACTGTCTGCACAAAATGGAACTGAAATTACAGGAATTGTCTGATGTTTATCAGACACTGCCAGAAGAAGACCAAGATGGACATCTTCAGTTACTGTAGGCCTTAAATCTTACTCATCAAAGAATGTCCTTAGCTCAACTTTTGTGACATTGGTCACATATTCAAGTACTAAATAAAATGGTACAAGCAAAATTGTATTAATTTTCTATCAAATAAGAAATCACCAAGTAATTCAAGAGTTCAAACCAGATTGGGAAGGCAATCATGAATGATTTTCTTACAACATATCTCTAATCAAACACCTATGTTTAAATCATTCCCTAGACTCACTACTAACAAAATGCTCTTCAAAGACAGGAAATTAGCAATTAATTAGAGAAACCACATACCACATCTAAGGGGGCATAGTCAATATCCTCCAGTAGGATCCAGTGTCCCTTTGTGGCCGCCTGTGTCAGGGTGCCAGGCTGCCACACAAACTCTCCTGGGACATCTGTGCAGCGATACATTCCCAAAAGCATCTGCAGAAAGAGGACAGAGTAGCTACTCAAATCACACACCTGAGATGCCACTGCTATATCCTTTGATTAATTCCATTAAACTTCTATAGAGATATAGGCAAGCACTTGTGGTTTTTAGAGCTTGGTTCCATCAGTTAGGAAAGACCAGTAACTATTCTTACAAACCCTTAGCAGAAACAGTATTTTAATGCAAATATTTACAAGCATGCTAATCTCAATTACCTTACTGTCCGTCTGATCTCCAAGCTGGACTTTGAGAAGCTGAGGGGGCTTCTTTCTACCTGTCATTGCAGCTAAATGTTCAACTAAGGAAGTTTTGCCGCATCCTATGGGTCCTTCCAACAACACAGCATTCTGAGAAGCCACAGCCATAGCCAAGGTCTGAAGATTTTTGCAGACTGACTCGACCAGCACATAAGACCTAAAGGCCAGCTCCTGTTCATGAGAAGAATTCCTATTACTAGCCTAAGGAGGCAAGGGAGAAATAAAAGGCATGTCAAAAATGTGTCCTTTATCCAAACGGCACAGGTTAAATTTATACAACTACGCTTCCACTGACCTTTTCATAAACCTCTGCCAATAAATTAGTAGTAGTATCAGAAGCATAATAACAATAAGTATATTATCCAAAGTAAGGATCTGACATTTTTCTTTTCTTTCTTTCTCCCTCAATCCCTGCCTTGGCAGGAGGAAGGGAAAAATTCAACAACAAATATAAGAAAAAGTCTCCTAAAGTTTAAAAAGCCAAAAAAGGTGACACATAGCGGGTGGGACATAGCACAACTGGATTATTTTATTTATTTTCCTTCCTCCTGCCATATTCTAGGATTTCACATGTAAGATCAAGAATGTACACAACAGTCCTAGCTGGGCAGCTCAGTTGGTTAGAGCATCATCCCAATACGCCAAGGTTGCAGGTTCATTTCCCGGTGAGGGCACATGCAAAAATCAACCAATGAATGAGTAAATAAGTGAAACAAATGGAAGTTCCTCTTTCTCAAAAAAAAAAACCCAAACAAACAAACAACGCACAATACATTTTATACTATAAAATTATTTAAATTTTGTCAGATATAATAAAGAATATGGGTTCTTAAATGCTTCCCCCCTCTATATATATAAAAGTATTTAAATATGAACCATCTGGGAGGTTGCTTTAAAAATAACATGGTGCAGGGTAAGTATTCAGAAATATAAATGACACATTACTCATCATGCATTTATAATTACTGAAGATGAAGATGGGCAGATACACGGGGATCATTACATCATTTCTATTTTGGAATGTGTTTGACATTTTCCATTAAAAAAAGTTAAAAATTTAAAATAATGTACCCACTATATTTAATTGGTACAGAGTTTCAGTTTTGCAAGATAAAAAGTTCTGGAGTTTGCACAATGATGTGAATATACTTAACACCACAAACATGTACACTTAAAAACAATCAGGATGATAAATGTTATGTGTATTTTACCACAATTTTTAAAAAATTTTGCCCTGGCTGGTATGGCTCAGTAGGTTGAGAGCTGGCCTGCGACCGGAATGGTTGCCAGTTCAATTCCCAGTCAGAACACATATCTCAGTTGCAGGCTAGGTCCCAAGTTGGGGGTGTTCAAGAGGCAACCGACTGATGTTTCTCTTGCACATCAATGTTTCTCTCCTTCTCTCTCTCCCTCCCGTCCCCTCTCTCTATAAATAAATAAATAAAATGTTTTAAAAATTGTTTTAAGTAATAATGTACCTAATATAATACAAGGAAAAATGGTCTCTTGGAAAAGTAAAATGATTATTAACTTTTAAGGAATAGTAACTTTCCAAACATGGCTACTCACCTAAAGATACATGAGGACAAAACACAATTCAGGGCTGAAATTTCTTCGCAACTTTCTGAAGACTGATTACTCCAGGAATTTAGCAGGTGGGCTGGGCAATAGTACAATTTTGCACCCTGCCCTAGTGCCCCGCCACTGCTACCCAGCAATAAGCCCATCCCAACCAGAACCCTTCCCTATATTATAATTCTAATGCTCCAAACATATCTATATTAGGAGTGTGGTTAAAGAGGGGAGGAAGGTGTCTTAGTGAATGGAGTGAATCACAGGGGCTTTGGAAGTGCTGGTACCTTAGTGCTGGTTACACAGATATATTCAGTTTATGAATACTCACTAAAATATATACTTAAGACATGTGCTTTTTTATATGTATACTGTAATTCAAATTTTTTTTTAACTGCACTACCCAGTGGCAAACCTAAGGTTCAAGGAATGACCCAGGACTTGTCCCAAGGTAAAAAACTGGGCAAGTCTGACCAAAATGCCAACGGGTTAAAGACTCCTGGGGGTACAGAAAGTGACTGGCTCCCAGTGGTTCCAGATTATGGACATGGATTATGAACTATAAACCTTTCCTAAGTGTGGTCTGGCGCCACATTCTTGGAAAGGTCATTTCATATGGCAGGGGGAAGCTCCGTGCAGATTCCTGCCTTCCCCACCACAAAGAGAAAACTCTCATAAAAAGAGGCGGCTGGGACTGAGACCTGGACCTAGCTCCGTATCTGCCAAAGTGCCAAGGGTGTCTGAGCAAGTCTGCCTGCCTTTGTTTTACATAAACATGGTAACGCAACATTCACCACCCAACTTCACACAGCTGTCACAGCAAGTAAAAGAAAGGACATCTGAAAGTGATTTGCTAAAGTTAAGAGCATCACACAAGCATTGTTACTGTTTCTAATTTAACATTAAAGAGGGACAAAGAGAAAATAAGACAGGCAGAGCCCTGAGTAAATTTCTCTTAATCTATCTTCTGTAAATGGAACAGCAATTTAGCAAACTCAATTTGGCTCTGTGTTTAGGAGGGAGAAGGGAGCACACACCCTTCCTACTGATGCCAACACACCTGCTCTCCAGGGGTTGGTGGCTGCCCTGGCAGCACCACACCACAGACAGCAGTCACCCTGGAGGACAGGTCAGTTGAAACAAGGTGTCCCTGTAAGTACTGCAGCTCCTCCTCCTTACGCCATAGGCAAGCTTCTGGATTGGCTAAAACCAAGGCCTTCTCCAAGTCCTGCAGCTGGGCCTCTTCCAGTAACCTGAGAGAAATGAGGATCTCATCAATGACTTCAATCCAGAGTGAAGCCGCATCAACACCTCCAGAAATATTCCTGCTTACCTCAACCTGAAATGGATCAGTTCCTCACTATTAAAAATCTTCTTAAGGAATGATAATTTGTGCTCTTCATTCATACAAGTTACCACAGCAAGACAATGGGCTGTGTACCTGGAGAAAATCAAAGTATAAAAACTTATGGCCTGCAGGTGATTCTAAAGAACAATGAAAACTTGCTAGCCAACTGAATGATAAAAAAAGGGAAATCTTACAGAATCAACATAACACATTTAAGCAAAAATATAAATCAGGCATAATGAATTCAGAACATGAAAAAGGTGAAACTCCACTCACACCATCTCATTTTCCTCTCATGTGATTACAGACTAAAGAAAGGGGGTAAGAACACAAAAGGCACCAGCTCAAAGATAACAAACATTAAATGGCTTCCTTCCCCTCCTTATGCACACAATTCCACATTCCCTCTACCATCTCCACACTAGAAGCACAGGAAAAATCCAACAGCTACGCACCAGCGGACCAAGGTGTCGTGGCTTCTGAGGAGGGGAACACACACGCTCCAGTCCCAGAGCTCCCGGAACACAGACTGCTCATGCTGCAGAAACTTGTAGGCGGCTTCCATTAGGTCTCGGAGCTTCATCCGCCTGCGCCCATACCGGACTGGATTCGCATCTGAACTCTCTAGGAAGAGTCTTTGAAAGACTGGAGAAGTGTCCTTGAAATACCTCAGGGCAAACCTTCAAGAAGAGAGTATTTTTCATTTGTTGGTGAGGATATCAATGTATGTATCTCCACTTTTGAGACAGGACAGCAGAACCTAACAGGAACTCCCAAGGGTCTGAGAGAAGAGACAGATTCTAAAGCCACCTAGTCCTGAGATTATACCTGTTCAAGGTGAGGAACCAGGATTGTGGCATGAGATATCTAAGTACTCGCTACTGAAAATGCACTAATTCTCAACAAACATTTTTTGACTTCTCACTATGAGCCAAACACTGTTAAATCCTGGAGCTACAAAACAAAAAAAAGATACTTTCCTTGAGGAACTTGCTTTCTGTAAGTGAGTGTCTTCCTTCCCCCACTTACAGAAACAATGCGAGGCACACGCACACAAGAAAGAACAGAACCTGGGAGAGTTAAGAGAAACCTTACAGTAACCAGAGGGGAGCTGAGAGAAGGATAATGGGAAAATAGGGGAAGGGATGTTCCGTATACAAAGGCCACATAGACAAAGCCAAAAGGGGTAGGCTCCAGGGTGGGAGGTGGGGATGGGTGAGAGGGCCCATCATGGGGGAAACTAGAGACAATTATAATTGAACAACAATAAAAAAATATTTAAAAAAAAGAAGAGAAACCTTAAAAAATGAAGAGGAGGTCCTCGTGAAACAAAAGGCAGTAAGATGGAAAAGAACAAAAAGATGCAAGACATATGAAAAATAATTAAGAAAACGACAGTAAGTCCTTCCCTATCAATAATTACTTTAACTACAAATGATTTAAACTTTCAATTAAAGGACACAGACTAGTTGAATGAGTAATTTTTTAAAAAGCTCAAACTACATGCCATCTATAAGAAACTCAATCTGGATCTAAGGGCACACAGGTTAAAAGTGAAGAAATGAAAAAAAATCTATGCAAATGGTAACCAAAAGGGAGCAGGGCAGAGCAGCTATATTAACACCAAACAAGACACACTTTCAATCAAAAACTGTTAAAAGAGACAAAGAACAACATTACAGAAGGATAAGGGTCAGTTCACCAGGATGATATAACAACTTCAAATGTTTATGCAGCAAACATTGGAGCTCCTAAATACATGAGGCCAACTTTTGACAGAATTGACAGGAGAAATGAACAGCGACACAACACAGGAGACTTTAAGACCTGCCTTCAAATAATGGATAGAACAATGAGATAAAAGGTCAGATAACAGAGGCTTCAGACAACACTACACACCAACTAAACCTAGCAGTCGTATAGAGAAGACTCCACCGAAGGAACAACAGCAGAATATACATTCTCCTCTCATGTATCTAGAACATTCCCCAGGACAGACCACATGTTCTGACACAAAACAAGTATCAGCAGATATTAAAATATTGGAATTACACAAAATGTCTTTTCCTATCACAATGGAACAAAACTAGAAATCCACAGTGGAGGTTTTCCTCCTCTTTTAAACAGCACCTTTCCCTTCCTCCACTTCTTCCTCCATAGGCGTGCACCTCCTAAACGCTGAGAGCCCATCAGCCTTGCAAACCTGGGGAGCAACGGGCAGTGGCAGCTCATCCTGTGCTAATCCCCAGAACCTGTCTCCGAGACCCCCTTTTCCCTGAATTCTCAGGGAGCCGAAACAGCCCCACCTCTTTCCTGTTACTTCTTCTGCCCTAAACTCTTCCTTGTTTCACTCTCCTCGGCTTTAATAAACGTACTCTCAAAATAAGAAATTAAAAAAAAAAAAAGAAATCCATGATGGAAGGAAAATGGGAAAATCTTTAAATATGTGGAAATTAAACAACACACTCTCAAAAAACCAATGGGTCAAAAAGTCACGAAGAGAAATTAGGAAATACCTTGAGACAAATGAAAAGAAAACCACAACACACAAAAATTTACACAATGCAGCAGAAGTAGTGCGAAAAGAGAATTTTATAGCTATAGATGTGTACATTAAAAAAATCTCATCAACAACCTAACTTTACATCTCAAGTAACTAGAAAAAAGAACAAATTAAACCCAAAGCTAATAGAAAAAAGGGAATAACGACTACAGCAGAGAAAGAAAATAGAAAAACAGTAGTAAAAAAATGAACAAAATTAAGAGTTGGTTTTTTAAAACATCAAGAAAAGTGATAAGCTCTTAGATTAACTAGGAGAAAAAGAAGACAAATAACTAAAAACAGAAATAAAAGAGATTATACTATTATGCATGCCACAAAAATTAAACAGACTGTAAGTGAATATTTTGAATAACTAAATGTCAACAAAATGAATAACCTAAGGTTCATGGATAAATTCTTGAAAACACACAACCTTCCGACAGTGAATCATAAAGAAATAGAAAATCTGAACTGACCAATAAACAAGTCAGGAGACTGAATCAATAATCAAACCTTCCCAATAGGGAAAAGCCCAAAATATTCACTAGAGAATCGTAGCAAGCATTTAAAGTTAACACCTATCTTCTTCAAAGTCTTCCAGAAAGTTGAAGAGGATAGAACACTTCCAAGTTCACTCCATGAGGCCAGCACTGCCCTGACAGATAAAAGACACTACAAAAGCCCTGGCTGGTGCAGCTCAGTGGATTGAGCGCCAGCCAGAGAACCAAATGGTTGCTGGTTTGACTCCCAGTCAGGGCACATGTGTGGGTTGCAGGCCAGGTCCCCAGTTGTGGACATGCAAGAGGCAACCACACATTGATGTTTCTCTCCCTCTTTTTCTTACTCTCTTGCCCTCTCTCTAGAAATGAATGAATGAATGAATGAATGAATGGATAAATAAATAAATAAATAAAACCATTAAAAAAAAAAAAAAGGCCAATGAAAATGCCCTCCAGTGAGTACTAAAAAAAAGTTAAAAAAGATGCTGTCAGAATAAGTAAAATAATTCTTGGAGAGGGTGAAAAGTCTACAAGTAAATGCAATGTATTACCTTTACAGCATTTCTGAATACAATTTTGAAACACAGACATATAAAAGTATAATACTTTTGGTCCCTCATCCTGCTCTATGCCAGCATGATTTCAACATGACTGACTATTCATAGGCATATACTGCCCTACACACGGAGCATGCTCTACCACAGAACTCTATCTGCTGTTGTTCACAAAGGACCACAACTGAGCACAGACGTTAATCCACATGCCCAAAACGAACTGGCAGCAAATGCAGACCTGAAGCCAAGGAATTAACCCAATACAATCCAAACAAATTTGGTGATTCTCTCTTCTAGGATCGTTAGCTAAATAATATACTGTTCAGATCAAGTTCTACATAAGTCAGTCAACAAATACTTGAATGGCTCCAAACAGGATGAGTAGGCCAAAGACAATGGAGAAAAAGATACCTGGGCTCTGGGAGCAGCCAACTAAGAATGAATTCCTGCTCTGCCACTGTCTAGCAAGTTATTTAACAGCTCTGAGCTTCAGTCTTCTCATTTGCAAAATGGGATTAGCACCTAACCCCTGAGGGTTGGAAACAGTGTCTATGAAATACAAGAGCAGTTGTGGTGGTAGTCCTCATCACTAATAAAAGGCATCACTATTGAAAGGCAAGATTTGCCTGCCACGTTTGAGAGGAATGTGCATCAAAGGGACTTGCAAGAATAAGGAAAAAGGGGGTGGTGTGGCTCAGTGGATTAAGTGCTGTTCCCAGGCTGGTCACTGATTCTGTTCAGGCCACTTGTTCAGTTCTGGACATGGTATATGCCTGGGTTGTACGCCAGGTCCCCTGTTGGTGGCACACAAAAGTCAGTAGATGGATGTTTCCCTCTCACATCAATGTTTCTCCTCCCTCTCTTTCTCTCTAAAAATAAATAAAATCTTAAAAAAAAAAAACCCTACAGGAAGGGGAGTAGAAAAAAGGAACAAAGTAAAAAAAAGCAAAGAACTACAAGATGCAAAATGTAAACTGAAGTACAATCAGAACTTAAAAATAAGGTTATACTCTTGAGAGAACACTAAGGGGAAAATTCAACATATAATATACGAGGGGGGACCGAAATAAAACCAGAATTTATTTATAAAAACTTGTGTATTTATTCTTACATCTTTAAACTTCAGTCACCTTCAAAGCACTCTCCATTTGATGCAATTCATCGACTGAGACTTTTTTCCACTGCTCAAAAGTTTTTTTTTAAGATTTTATTTATTTTTAGAGAGAGGAGAAGGGAAGGAGAAAGAGAGAGAGAGAAACATCAATGTGTGGTTGCCTCTCGCACACTGGGGACCTGGACCGCAACCCAGCCGTGTGCCCTGACAGGGAATTGAACCAGTGACCCTTTGGTTCACAGGCCAGTGCTCAATCCACTCAGCTACACCAGCCAGGGCTCAAAAGAGTTTTTGAACTTGTCAGTTTTGATGCCTTTTAAGTGGTTCTGCCATTTTTTCTTCCACATCAGCAAAATATTTCCCTCAGGAGAATAGGGAGGGTGGGGCATAAGGGTGATGGTGTTTTTGGTCAGAAACTGCTGAACACTCAGAGCAATGTGGGCAGATGCGCTCTTGAATCACCCATCATGAAATGGGCAAAGGCACTTGAAAGTCTTCAAAAGAGGCCAAATGTAGCCTCTCACAATACCACCAGCTGGTACACTGACACAGATGGGTCCCTGAAACACTCATGGGTGGCAGCAGGGTGGAAGGGAGAAGCCTGTACTATACATACAAGGGGCCTGCTCTCCACAAGATAATTCTGGGTTTTTTGGTCCCCCTCATATTAACCATCCAAAACCATCTACTTAGCGGAAGAAATATGGTAACACAAGTTTGGTCAAGGTTAAGAATGGAATGTTAGCCCTGGCTGGTGTAGCTCAGTGGATTGAGCACGGGCCCGTGAAGCAAAGGGCTGCTGGTTCGATTCCCAGTCAGGGTACATGCCTGGGTTGCAGGCCAGGTCCCCAGTAGGGGACACATGAGAGGCAACCACACATTGATGTTTCTCTCCCACTCTTTCTCCTTCCCTTCCCCTCTCTCTAAAGATAAATAAAATATTTTTTAAAAGAAGAATGGAACGTTAAAAACAAAACCAGGTGACTTTTTAAAATAGAACCTTGAAATGTAACTAATATATCCAAATAAAGAAAGCATCAACAGACTAGAAGTGTTCTCACAGCCTTAACAAAGAACTCGCAAAAGGTAAAAAAAAAAAAAAGTGTTCAAGAATGCTATATGCAAAACAGTAATGAACAAACAGTAACAAAATGGTAATTATGAGAGACAAAGGATGTGTTAAATAACCTTAATGTGGTAAACATTTCACATATGTACATTAAATCACCACACTAACAAACTTACACAGTGTTATATATGTCAATCATATCTCAGTAAGTGGGGGCAGGCAGTAATGAATGCCTGGCTTAAATAAAGAAAAAAAAAAGAAATATCTAGTTCAGACTACCATGGTACCTCATAAAAACCCCAAACAGGTTACAGCCAGGCCTCAGAAAGAAAGAAGTGTGAACCCAAAAATAGGTGATATTAATTAGGGCATCAGGATCCCAGGGAGCTTCAATGGGTTCCTCCTCTCCAATCTCTAGATTTTCATCCCCATCCCATTTTCTCTTCTCTTCATTCTTCTTCCACTGTCACAATACAAAATCTTCATTTCCAAGAGGATAACACTCTGGTTTTTCTTATTTTAGTGATTTACAAGCTTACCTTAAATATTTGGCTCAGGCCTCTATTAACATACTGTTTTCAATTTGTTTGCAAATACAGGAACCCATTATATTTGACTTTACTAACCCCTGTGATATGACCTAGAGCTTAAAAGAAAGAACTTCTATATTTATGTACTGAATAAGTAGTTGCATTTTATATAAATATACTGCATTAGGTATAACCCTGGCTGGTGTGGCTGTTGTTTGGAGCAACATTCTGTGAACTGAAAGGTCATCATGGGTTTGCGTCCCAGTCAGGGCACATGTCTAGGGTGCAGGTTCCGTCTGCAGTCGGGGCACGTGCTGCAAGCAACCGACTGATGTTTCTCTCTCACACTGATGTTTCTCTACCTCCCTCCCTCCCTCACTTTTCCTTTCTCTAAAATCAATAATAAACATGTCCTTGGATGAAGATAAAAAGTATGTATTAAAAATATGTTAGTTATATTCCTAAGACATTAGGTATATTTCCTCCACAGAAATGTGAAGCACATGTTAAATTAACCAGCTACAGTTCTTAAAACAAAAATCAAAATCCCATTCCACATCGATACGTATCGTTCATTTCACATCTTGCATTGACTCACCATTTACACACAACTTTTATTTTCTTGTTTTTAAGTTACTCTATCACAGGCACCTTTGTAAGCTGCATTATATTATTTTTGGAACACAGTAGGTGCATAAATAAAACATAACATAAACTATACTGCCTTGGAAAAATATTAATAAGAAATAGTAGGTACGTGCCTCACATTCATTTAATAAGACCATAAAATTTGAAGCTGATGGGAGACCAGATGTAGCTAATCCATCACTTTAATGATTCCACAGTACTCACCATAAAGCCTTGAGAGAGGTTGGCGTTCAAGTTACCCACATGTCAATCCTATAGGACTGACTAGCATACCTTGTGAAATAGTACCACGGTCAAGTATACCTAAATGATTACCAAGAGAGACCATAATCCCAACACTCAATCAACCCACACCATATATTCCTGATTACCATGTATGATGGTGATCTTTACTTTGCTATGTATTTTCTACTTTTGTTAAACCAGGCCTATTTTTCCCTCCCATGTTAGAAAAGCTCATAAAAATTATGAGCTTTTCCCCAAAGGCTTCACTTCTTATTCACTCATTCAAGGACCAGTCTAGAGGTTGTACTTCCAAGAAACCCAAGTGTACTTACTCATTGTGTTGATGAAGACTAAAAAATAAGAGATGGATACAAGAGATGCTCCTATTAGTACAAAGAACAACATTATTCATGTTTAGAGTAAACGTTCTTTATCTTCCCAATTAAAAAACCCTTGACACTCATTTTCCTGCCTCTTCTGGTTATTCTACACAAACCATAGTTTACTATCAATTTAAAAGAGAAAGTCAAATGTAGTGGCACATGCCTATAGTCCCAGACACTTCAGAAGCTGAGGCAGGTGGATTGTCTGAACCCAGAAGTTCTGGGCTGTAATGTGTTTGTTATGCACTGAGTTCAGCATCAATATGATAAGCAATTGAGAATGGGGGAATTACCATGTTGTCTAAGGAGTGGTGAAGCAGCCCAGGTTGGAAATGAAGCAGGTTAAAAAAGAAATACATTACAATCTAGTTCTAACACAACTTTTTACCATAGTGATTTGGAGGGACTCATAGAAGACTAAGAAAGCCAGAGATCTTCTAACCCGCCTCCTTTAGCAACAAATCTTCTCCATGTGAAGTGGATGCTGTAAAAGCCTGAGCTAAAACACATTTAAATATGCCTTACAGGCATGTCTTGCCAGGTGGTATAATCCCTTCAGGGCAGGGAACATATCTTGGCCATTTTTCTGTCTTGATGGCCAAGACATAAAAGAAATCTAGCAAATGGTCACTAAACTGAGCTGGATAAATGAACTCTCTGTGATTATTTTTATAAGCAGTACCACTTATCTCTTTCCTTTCTCCATTTTTCCTCTTCCATTCTTAGCTCAGACTCCTCCTAACTTCCCAGGAGAGAACAGGTTCTACCACCTCAAGGAGAAACATGAAGAATAAAACTGTTACTCACGGAAGGACATCAGGATGGCTACCAATGAGTTTACTCATTGAGACACAGAGTCGTTCGTGTAGATCATGGTTGACTTGGCCTCCAGTTTTAATGGCTTCAGCGTTCCTTTCCAGCAAATCCAAAAGGACAGGGCGCAGATGGCGACCAATCAGCACAGTATAGTCCTTATCCAGAAGTAACTGTGCTAAAGTATTCAGGATACACTGGCGATCTTGAGGCGTCCACACCTGAGAGAAAAGCCAAACAAAAGACCCATGT